>APFE031670063.1:48227-67351 GCA_000404065.3 Pinus taeda | reverse complement strand
AGCAATATCCTAAAAAGAATGGTCCTAAACCAAGTAAGGGTCCTAAGCAATTTCAGTCTCAAAATGAAAAATCAATTCAACAAAATGATAAGGCAAATAAAAACAAAGGGAAGAAGACTAATATACATTGCAATTTTTGTAATCGAGATGGCCACTTACAATCCAAATGCTTTAAGAAGATGGAAGCCTTGGAAGAAACAATGAAGAAGCATAACATCCATTTGGAGCACTCTTCAAGTTCAACTTGAGCTTCACGAATAACATTTTCTTATGTGGTTGTGAAGCATCTCGGTCTGGTTATGAACTAAATGTATCTTCTACTTCTCATTCTCATGAGTGGCTCATTGATTCTGGAGCTTCTTTCCACATGGGGAAAAACAAAGGCATGTTTTCTTATTTAAATGATTGTAACACGAAAAATATAGATGTTGGTGATGATAGATCTCTTAGTGTTGTAGGGACTGGAACTGTTCATCTAAACAATGGTAAATTTAATGATGTATTGTGTGTTCCAACCTTATCCCGCAACCTTCTATTTGTATATAATATAACTCATTCAGGTGAAGGTAAAACTGTTGAATTTTCACTTGAGGATGTTGTAATTAAGGACCTAAGAGATCCTAAACAGATTTTAGCTACTGACATTGTTGATGATTCTACAAGGTTGTATAAGTTTAATAAATTTGGGTCATCAACTCTTCCCTCGGTATTTGTTGCTCATAATTATGAAGTGAACAAACTTTGGCATGGGTGATTCGGTCACTTAAATTATCGCTCCATTCAAAATATATGTAAAGAAAATATGGTGACAGGTCTTCCTACGATATCTTGTAGAGATGGTGTTTGTTGCGGATGTGTACTCAGAAAACATCATTGAGATAGTTTTGAAAAATGTACCTCTTGGCACGCCTCAGCCCCTTTACAGCTTCAGCATAGTGATTTATGTGGTCCACTTCCAGTTGTTTCATTCTCTGGCTACAAGTATTTCTTAACTTTCATTGATGATTTCTCTAGACGTACTTGGTTATACTTCTTAAAAATCAAGATTGAAGTATTTAACATGTTATTGGCCTTTAAGGCCTTTGTTGAAAAACAATCTCGACATCAAATTCTTAATGATAATATCTAATAATGGTGAAGAATATGTTAACAACAAATTCATCAACTTTTGCATTGAGCATGGAATTCAAATGCAACACACTGTTCCATATACTCCAAAACAAAATGGTGTAGCTAAAAGGAAGAATCACACCTTAAAGGAAATGGCTAATTGTATGCTTCAATCTAAAGGACTTAGTCTTAATTTTTGCGCATAAGCAATTAATTGTGAAAATTACATATTAAATCACATTTCTACTAAGGTTTTAAAGAATATCACTCCAGAAGAAGCACGGAGCTCAATTAAACCAGATGTCAGTCACTTTCGTGTTTTTGGAAGTGAAGCATGGGCCCATATTCTAGATGAGAAACATAAAGCCTTAGAACCTAAGAATGAAAAATGTATTTTTGTTGGATATTCTAATGATGTTAAAGGATATAGACTTCTTTCGCCTAAATCCAAAAATGTTATCATTAGAAGAGACTTAAAGTTTGTTGAAAATATATCAGCCTACGAGCCTAATTCGGTGGATGTGCAACCTCTCTCTATCCCTTCTACTTCTTAACATATTTCTTCTTCAGATGATGACAACGAGGATGAAAATACCCCCCACCTTCTCGGGATCCTCCTTCAGCTCCTCATCTTCAAAAATGGGTCCGCGCTACTCGATATGCAATAGGTGATCCTACAGATCAACGACGTACATGTTCTCAGTTCGATAGAGCCTCTTCTTTACTAGCTCAAGCTTCAGCGAGTTGTGATCCTGTCACCTTTGTAGAAGCTTCAGGCCATCTAGATTGGGACAAAGCTATGAATGAAGATTATCGTTCATTATTGGCAAATGATACATGAGATATTGTTCCTCTTCCAAAGGGATGAAAACTTGTTAGATGCAAATAGGTTTACAGATCCAAGTTTGGACGAGATGGAAAAGTTGATAAACCATAAAGCTCGACCTGTTGCTAAAGGTTTTCCACAAGTTGAAGGCATTAACTATACTGAAACCTTCTCCCTTGTTGCCAAAATGAACTCTATCCACCTTTTTCTTTCCCTTGCTGCCTCTTTCAAATGGGAAGTCCATCAGATGGATGTAATTTTGCCCTTCTTTGCATGGGGACTTGCACTGAAGAAATCTTATAATGGAACAACCTCCGGCTTTATAAAAAAAGACCTCCAGGCCCTGTATGTCGCTAAAGAAATCCTTTAGTCTCAATCAAGCCCCTCAGGATTGGTATGCAAAAATGGACGGCTTTCTTTTAGATACTCGCTTTTCTAGGTGTCATTCTGACAATACTGTCTACACCAAGAAAGTGGGTAAGTCTCTTATCATTCTTGTTCTTTATGTTGATGATCTTATCCTTACTGGTAGTGATCCCAACCTTACAAACCATGTGAATTCCAGCCTTAAAAATCAGTTTTAAATGAAAGACCTAGGACACTTGCATTATTTTCTTGGTCTTCAAGTCTTGCAATCCAAGGAAGGTATTTCCCTTTCCCAATCCAAGTATTCCTGTGATCTTCTACACCACTTTCACATGGGAGACTGTAAGCCAGCCCCTTCTCCCTTTCAGTCTAGAGCCAAACTTTCAATCACTTGTACTTCCCCTGAAGTTGATGCTACCTTATACTGTCAACTTGTAGGAAAATTTTTGTATTTGACCAATACCCATCCTGACCTTTCCTTTGTTGTTGGCCTTATTTCTCGGTTTATGAAAAACCCACATGAAAGTCATTGGAAAGAAGCTAAAAGGATAATTCATTATGTTCGAGGTACAATTCAGTTTGGGATTCATTACAGAGTAGAAGAATCTCCTATATTGGTTGGTTTCACTGATTCCAATTGGGCTAGTGACCCTGATGATCAGAAGTCTACTGCAGGTTATGCCTTCACTCTTGATTTTGGACCTATTACATGGGCTTGCAAGAAACAGTGCCATTTCTCTTTCTTCAACAGAAACAGATTATCGTGGTGTCGTAGAAGTTAGTAAGGAAGCCTTGTGGGTTCGTCAGATCCTGTCAGAGTTTGGATTTCAACAACAGCATCCGACTACACTTTTGTGTGATAATCAATGTCATTCAACTATGTAAAGATCCAGTCCAGCATCAGTGCAACAAACACATTGAACTATGCATGCACTTCATCAAAAAGCTCATTCATGACCATGTTCTTGAAGTACAATGTTGTTCAACTGATGATCAAGTTGCAGACATCTTTACAAAGGCTCTCACAGAAGCGAAGTTTACTAAACTTTGTTCTATGGTTGGAGTTTAGGAAGTTGTCACTAAGGGGGGATAGGCTCTAATGCCTCCTTCCTTCTCCTATTATGTCATATTTGTACATCCTTCAATCCTACCCCAAATTGCTCTTAAGAGGGGATGTTATGATATTCAGACACAGGAAATAGTTAAGTATAACTTGGTCTAGTGTAGAGTTAGGTAAAGTGTTTTTCTTTACTATGTACTTTTGTAGCTTACAATCCGACGGTATTGATATGTTCTAGACATGAAGTGATCCGACAGTTCATTCTCTCTTCGGTATTACCAACACTTGATCTGTGGCTTAACACCCGATTGGTTCATGATCTCTATTTAAAGGGCATGGACGGTCATTTGTAAGGTGGCCGTTCATGAGAGAAGCTTATGTAAATTTTCTTTACATTAATAAATTGTCTGAAGTGACCACGTTGGCTCAGGTCGTGGGCTGTTTCCTTCTTTGAGGGTTTTAACCACGTCAAGAATACTGGTGTATTGATCTGTGATTTATTTGTGACCGGTGTCCTTTGGTGTTCGATCTGAGAAACTTATAATTTAAATTCCTACATCCATCAAATATTGGCAAATACTATTAGTAGTATACAAAAATCAAAGGTTTAAATTTCTTTTAAAAGTTATACATGTTTTCCCTTTTAATTATATTCATTAATTAAAAAAAATGTCATATAAACAAGTGTCATATGAAATTGGTTATGTTTTTTGGGGCATGTGGTATTGGTGACTCATAGTATTAGTTTGTGACAAAACTTGTTTATAGATTAAGAATCTCAATGATAAAGTGGGGGTGAATGCTCACTGTTAAGAATCTTGTTACATGTTTTTTAAAATTGTATATATTTAAATCATATTATTTCAGTTATTAATAATAAAAATAATAATGAATATTAAATAAATTGTAATGTAAGTTAATTTTATTTTTTCTGACAATAAAGAGGTAAGATGAAGTGTTTTAATACTTATTATGTATGATACTCACTAGCCATTAATTGAATATAGCTGTACTAATTAATTTTTCTAAATCCATACTTTGAAAATATATCATATCATTATCAATAAATTTTATTTTTCTGATATATATTGTAATTATTAATTATCAATAATCATACCTCTAAATAAAATATTTTTATAATTACTATATATATGAATATACAATAAAAATCATATTTAGAAATAAAATAAATACTAAATTTTATAATGAAGATTACGTCCGAGTTCAATATCTAGCATATCAATGCTGAATGAAACGACCCTCACATTAATATGAAGAAACAAATAGTAGCAATATCTTTGGAAATTGAATGCGTTGTTTTATTAAGTGGTTACTTTGACATTTGATATGTAGTTTTTTGTTGGTAACTTTGACGTGTTGTGGGCCGTCAATATCCGCATTATTGTATGGCATTTATCTGTGATTGATACCATATGATTTGAAGCCAATTCAAATTGAAAATTATGTGGTGGTAAGGTACACAATATCAATAATGTGCCTGCATAATTTGAATATCAATAATGTACCTGCATACGAGTGTATGACGAAAACACTCGCGCAGTTTTCAAATTTGAACACATCACAGCTCTTCTAAAGTTCTCTAGCACGTCAGAGAAGTGCTCAGCGAAATTTACTACTTACAAGAAATTTAAATTTTGATTTTTACATATTTTTTAAAAATTTTAAATAATATTATAAAATGTCGTATGAAGGGCTACCTGTCCATAGGACATTTAAAAAAAATCTAGTTGTCTGATTAATGTAACGCTCTAAAGTCTGCAGGAGGTTCTAGCAACACTCAAGAAAGTGCAATGGGACGTAATGGAGGTTGTTCATCCATTCCCAGGCCATTAGTCATAATGGCGGTAGTGATAGAGTTAGAAGTCATGATATGAGGTTTATGCTCGCATTCGTTGATAACAGAGGTTTCTTTTCACATTCATTGATATCAGAGGAGAAGTAGCTATGTATTGGTATCCATGAACTAGGCATATTTTGAAGGTATTGGAGATTTAGAAGAAACAAATGACAAAAAACATAATTAATTATAACTAAGGTAGATTATTCTAAGCCTGTGAATCTTGCCTGCATTGATTTTTCCAATCCCAATCTTACTACGAGTGCAACACAAGTTCACAAGGTATTTTTAACTCTCAATTTTAATTTTCAACATTCATTTCCCTAGCCTTTCATTCAGTTAGGCAGAACCAATTAAAATTATTATGTCTGGAATGGTTTATTGATCTTTATATAGTGATGTGTAGACTCTGGATTTTTTTTATATCGTCCATCATGTCATCGATGAATATTTTTTGGACTAAGTCTTTGAGCAAATTCGACAACTTTTTGCCCTTCCTAAGGAGGAAACGATGAAATAGCTGCGGAATGAGAACCGTCAAGGTTACACTCTGTATCAAGCAGAATCTCTTAATCTTTCCATTCAACTCGAAGGTTTGATGTGGATTTGTGTCTCCTTCTATTTACTTCTACTTGTAATTACATCTTGCTCTGATCAACTCTGAAAAATCAATCTGTTGAAGTATTTCACTTCATATTTTTTCATATATTCGTTTTTCCAGGGGATTGGAAGGGGAGTTATGAAGCTTCTGAAGCATTGATAAAGGCAAGTGATTTCAAAGTCCCAATCAATGGCCTTCAATAGATATGCAATTCAACATTTAAAACAATATTTTGCATACTTGTCCAACACTTAAAAATAGATTAAAGTGACAGTATTGACATTTTTACATCATAACCACATACTACATTTTCTGTGGTATCTTCATTTTCCTTAATTTGTAAAATTTTATTCTTTCTTGTCAACCCACCATTAACACAAGATCATTGAATTATGATATTACCCCATTAGATAGTGATAACTACTCTTACTGATTCACAAACTTTTATTTGTCATCTTGTAAATAACTACTACCATCTACTACATCTTCGAGGATGCCGAATATATTCGAGTACTGATCATCCTATGGCTATGAAAACATCTTCCATCCTACCTTTATGCAGACATATTCATGACATTACTTTGATGTTCCACATAGATATCTTGACATAGTATAATAAGGCCGATATGGTTGCTTACATTTTCCATGAAAACATCATTACTTTGAAACTCTGTTCGACATGGAAATCTTGAGATAGCATGATGAGACCGATAGGGTTCTTTATTTAGGGTTTCTTTTTAGTGAACATTGGTATATAGACATAGTAATCTCTTTATTAATTTGAATTCCTATTTTATAGTAATAAATGAATATGTTCTCATTTTATAGTAATAAATGAATATTTTTTCATTTTATAGTAATAAATGAAATAAATTAGTTAAAGATGTAATTTTATCGTGTTTAAAAATAGATTAAAATGATAATATTGATAGTTTTACATCATAACCATATTTTCTGTTGTGTCTTCATTTTCTTTCCTAATTTGTAAAATTTTCTTTCTTTCTTGTCAACAAGCCATTCATACAAGATTGTACAATTTTGACAACCATTCATACAAGATTGTTCAATTATGAAATTACCCCATTAGATGGTGGTAAATAACTACTACCATCTCTTTTCTATTTTAGATGATTCCACGACTGACAACCATAATGCTTACAAAAGCCTAGCATTGCTTCCATCTGAACTTACTGTAATCAACCTTACTATTAAGCCCACTTACTATTAAGCCTAACATTTGTAAAATCAAACTTTATTTAAAATCTTGTATTTCTTCTCTTATCTTAAAAAGCGTTTTTCTTTATTAACTCTCTAGTTTTTGAAAACATAGAAATTAATGCTTTAAAAAAAATTGAGAAATAATAAGTGTGCTTCCCATAAAATTATGTAGAGTTTTGAACTGAGGAGAAGTGTTAAAATGAAACTCCAAAGCTCTATTAATAACCACACAACCGAAGATTGGTCTGCCTATAGGGCTACAACTTAATTTTCTTTTTCTAGTCGGTCTTCCCAAAAGATATAGAATGCCAATAGCTATCAATACAACTATTATTATCTCTCCCACTTCATTTTCTCCATTGGGTATCTAGGAAATAAGTTGTGTGTGTGAGTGTCCATGCAGCTGCTGCTATGAAGGGGTTTTTAAGGAGATGTTGAAAACATAGAAAAATTAAAAGACATTGTTAATGAAAAGAAACCATATTATTAGAAAAAGACATCAACAAAAAGAAACCGCATTATTAAAAAAAGATATCAACCAAACTTGAATTCATTGTAAGGACCAAATTTGAAAACCATTCTTAAACAACAACAAAAATTATCAACCAAACCATACAACAACAACACTACAGATGTGTATTACATATTACAATATTTCCTTATTAGATATGGAAAACTTTCGTTTTAATTACATAAATTTTTGAATCTATAGAGCTTGAAGTTTTTAATGGAGATAAAAGTCTATTGATAGTGTTCTTTGATTGAGCAATGTTAAGAGAAAAGTTCAATTCCCTGGGTTGTTCAAAGTATATATTTGTTTTTTTTTGTTTTCTTTAAATTGTTTCAAGTTCAAGCTGAGCAAAAGATATATTATAAATTAGAAACAATGAAAACTATTTTTTTTTTCCATTGTGCAAATAAATTTATATTTTCAATGATGTAAATTCAAATACTTTTGAAGATTATCTAATGAATAGAAGAAACATATGTTTAATTTTTTAAATAGAATTTGAGAAAAATGTTTGCCTATATACTAAATTCTATTGAGATTTTATAATGTTTTAATGTAGCCACTTTTTAAATTTTAAATATTTAGAAGGACACCATTTCATTTTGGAATTCTTTTCTATAAAAAATTATTTAATATACACTTGTTAATAGAAGTACAATTTTTTTATAACTTTTTATCTTTGAAGGGTTAGATAAATATATGCCCTTCCAAATAAAATTGAGACTAGCCCTTCAAATTTGATCACTGCTCTCGCGTAGTGAATCGCTGAATACCCGGAAACTTCCAATACCTCCGCGTAGGAAACCCCAGAAGCTTCCAATACCTCCGCATAGGAAACCCCACTGATAAGGAAACTTGGAAAATAATTTTAGGGTGCGTTAAGAATGAAAGGCCATTAGTGGAGCTGAAAAATGGATATAAAGGCCCAGAGAAATAGGTGGCAGCACAGAGAAATAGCAGCGATCAGATCAAATTCGAAATGATTATATTTAGAAAATTGATGTTAGATTGTCTGCAACTAGATAACAGAGATGATATAGCTTCACCCGAAGCTTTGGCTATGGCAGGAGTAGACTATGAGATCGTTCACGTTCCCTTCATTGACCGACCTTGGATTTGGAGGCTTCAGAAATTCTTTAAACGGATTTGGCCCTTCCCAATGAAGAACAAAGTGGCCGATTATAAGAACCAGAGCCAAAAGCGGAGGAGAATCCGATCCAATGTTTTGGATCTAATGTTCTCTAGATCTAAATTTATGTACGGTGCAAATTGTTCATCTAAGTTTATTGTGGATTCTTGAATTTTTAAAAATATTCCATAACCAATAATTGACGTAAGGATGAAGAATTTATATACGTGTCCAATGATTTGCTTTCTCTTTTCTAAAATCACTAAATTTTAAATTGAATTTCTGATTTTAGCAAAACCAGGATTTCTCATTATAGCAAAACCCAAATAATTGACATAAGGATGAATAATCTACACGTGTCCAATAATTTCCCTTCTCTTTTCTAATATACTCAAATTTTAAAATGAATTTCTGAATATGGAAAAACCCAAATGGCTGAAAAGTTGACTTTAACTTGTGCAAGGAAATTGATTACAGCGCATAGACCTTGTTCTATTTATAAATAGAGTAAACCAACCGCATAATGCTCCCTAAGCAATTTTGTTGGATATTTTCTTTTCTAACCATTAATATTAATTTATTAATAACGTAATGTTATTTAATTAAATAAATTACGTAAGATTCTATTCATGTACTTAATTTTACTAATTTCTAGAAATAGAATATTGTATTATCAATTTTAATATTATAAAAATAATAATAATATTAAATTTATTATTATAAATTGCGTTGGGTTCTAGGGTAAAAAATAGTAGTTATATAGTTGTTGGAGTCTCTCATCAATTTATTACTTGCTAGGCCAGATCTGTTGCTTCAACTTGTCCTGACGATGAATCACACTAGTTGGTTCGAAACGCGTCGACAAAGGTCTTTTCTATGTAATTTACGCCGAAGCTCTTCTTATAACTATAACAGATCACAAAAATCTCAATTCTACAATTTTCTTTTCTGTTTATATAAAGGATTGACTCCTTTTTAATTTTTTTAAGATACATTAAGATAGAATAAACCAACACGATAATTCTAGATGAGCGATTTTGTTTATCCTTTTCTTGGTGTTTTTAAATAGGATTGGCTCTATCTGTGGTTTTTGTAAAACAACAATGGCCGGCATTAAGTACAAGGTTCACTTTCATGCAATAATTCTACCAACAATGCGTGACTGTATACAACTAGATTGTGAGCATGCTTTCAGTGGACGATGCTGACAATGAATCCGTACACCCTACTGTTGCCATCACCGCTGGAGAAGAAATCACCAGGTACCACTCAACGCATGACGTCAATAATTACGCTTAACGCGTTCTTTCAAGGGTAGGGCCTTCGGGAGATTTTCCTCTGTCAGCATCCAATTCGTAATTGCCACCTGTTTAACCACCTAACTCTCACCTGTTAAACAGCGTGGCATGCTTCCCCTCCATTTGCCTCATTTGGAATCATTGATCGGTGACTTCGTGCAGCCCAGAGCCGGCCACTACGTGGGAAATCAGCTGCTCGCGACTGATCACCACTGATCTTCAACTAGATACCCATGAAACAAAGGCATCCAAGCGAGCGCCAGTAGTCGTTTCAGTCGCTGATCGGGTCCCGCACATGGATTCAGTGTGAACTGCAATTACCCTTGGTGACCTTGTTGCAATTTCTTCAGTTATTTTATTTCCAAAAAGACAAAACGTAACGTCCTTCGTTAAAATTAAAGAGGAGTTGTCATACATCAAGGGCCATCCAAGAAAAGACAAAAGCACATCAACAGATTGCAGTCATGACAAGAAAGAAAAAAACACCCAGAAGTCCTATGCAATGCGTAAGGAAACAAAACCATTGTTGTGCCCAACCACGCATTGTTGTGCCCAACCACGCGACAATTTGAGATAATTTCAAGTAGCTAGGAACGCCTCACAGCCACCCGACAAAGAGTAACTAGATCATAAATCATGTCGCATTAGAAATCGAAGGATCATGAATCACAAACATAACCATCTTGCAAAAAATCGAAAAACATCAACTGGGGTGGAGAGGAACCCCACTCTAATGAAGGAGATGACACAGAAAGAAGGGGACACAAAATGTTGTCCTTCAAGTGGTGTAGAAGAGGGACTTTGAGAGAGTTCTTCCCTTGTACCCATTCTATCATAGTCTTGGAGTCGCCGGTTATCTTGATCAAATCAATTGCGAGCCAAACTGCACACTGAAGAATACCCCACAAGGCAAAGACCTCTGCCCTACAATTGGTCCCATCTCCTCCATTCCAGTGGAAACGGTATTCAATCATAGGTCATAGATTGATGAGAGCACCACATCTACATCTGCGACCATTTGATGCTCCATCAAAGAGGCCAAAAGGATAAAAGTCCCCAAGTCCCTAAAAGAGACAAAGCCATTGGGAGGCTTAGGAATCCATGGTCCAATCTCAAAAAAGTGCCCAACTATTTTAAGACATGTGGAGAAATAGTATGGGAATCTACCTTAAAAACAGAAGTATTTCTAGAGCCCCAAATCCCCCAGAAAACATACAAAGGGATTGATCGCTCTGTAGGGTCTTAGCTCCATTGACTAGTATCAAAGGCATAAAATAATAGAAGACCAATTCCTATCAATAGTAATCTTTCGCATCTCAGAGACTTCCTCAGAAATGTCTATAGCAAAGGGGCATTTCAGGGACAAGTGGTCACAATCTTCGAAGGTTGTGCCACAGTTTGGCATCTGCAAGGGCCTTGAAAGCCTCTCTTCATTCAATTTTCCCCGGTAAGAATACGATTGAAGAGGGTCAACGAAAATCATTTAAGTTTAATGGCGCTGCCCATTTCCGCATTGGTATGGTCCACTCAGCAAAAGGGCTTGATAGGGGGAGCCAGAAATATAGGAATAAAATTCCCAGAAGATCGGTCGCCCCATGCAAGGAATTTAAATATGTTTGATAATGCAATCCCTGCTTCACACAATTTATGCCTGTAAGATTCTCATTCAAACTCGAATTTAGCTGAAAGCCTCAACTCCTATGAGTGTGGTCAAGGGTGAGAGGAAAAAGCAATAGGGCCTCGATTTTGCAAGTCAACTAGACACCCATTTAATGCAAATGAAGAATGATTCGGGGAGAGAGGCTATGATCTCCAATCAGGCCCTTTATCAAATCCAACCCAATGAGAATTTTTTCCCATTGTCAACTTGCCAGCTCAATTTTCTACAAAGCGAATGCTTGGCCGACATCATACTGCTTCAAATGTAGGATTGCCCTCCATTATTAGGTGTGCTAGCAGCAACTCATTCAGCTAGTCATCAGTGTTGGAGACACTTCCCCTGTATGATTTTCATACAGATGCCCTGAACGTTGAAAGCTCGCCACATATTTTGGGAGAGAAGGCATAGATTGAATCATTTGTTGTCTCTTATTCCCTAGCCACCCGACTCAATGGGTTTAGTAAGAGATCCAAGCTTGATTAGGGGGAACTTTTCAATGTTTCCAAATTTGGACCAAAGGAACATAGCCATTATGGCATTGATTTTTTGAATGAGAGTCGAGGGATGAAGAAATAAATGCATCCAAAATACAGAAATCCCTTGCAGGACTACTTTTATCGTTATCACTCGGCCTCCTATAGTGAGCCAACTATGATCCCATAAGGATAGTTTTTTCTCATCTACGCTAATTAGCCAATTCGATCAACCAACAACTCCAGTCCAAGATTCAGTAGTTACGTGGCTTTTGAAAAAATCCCAAGTATTTGAACCCATTGGATAGAAATATAGATTTGATCCCAAACAGAAACACTATTTGTTGAATTTTCTTTGAGTTCTTCTCAACTGAAATTATTTCGGATTTGTCTCTATTTAGGATGAGGCCTCAGGGTCTACCAAATTTGGTGAGAATATGATGGTAGGCCTCCCACTCATAAATTTTAGTTGCCCCCATGCACAAAACATCGTCGACAAATAGGAGATGAGTGGTGGTCTACCAAATTTGGTGAGAATATGATGGTAGGCCTCCCACTCATAAATTTTAGTTGCCCCCATGCACAAAACATCGTCGACAAATAGGAAATGAGTGGTGGATATGTTGTTAGAGACCTTGCAACATGTGATGGCTCCATATACTTTTGTTGCTCTAATTCCTCTGCTTAGGGAATTCATGACCAAGATGAAGAGAGCGGGAGAAATTGCAGATCCTTGTCTCAACCCCAATGCGATTTTGAAGAAATCTGTAGGATATCCAGTTATTAAGACTGCATGGAAGTTGAAGTAACACAAGCCATAATGCATTTTACATGTCTTTGAGGAAAACAAATTTTGTGAACAAACATGTGGAGAATGTCGTAGTCCACCCGAGCATAAGCCTTTAGAAGGTTTATTTTCATAGGACAAACCTTTAAGTTACATGATTTGATAGAGTGTATGTTTTCTTGTGAAATTTCTACCACATCTTGAATTCTCATGTCAGGAAGGAAACCAAACTGCGCCGGACAAATATACGGAGAAATGATATTTTTTACTTTGTTAGCTATTAACTTTGAAATCATTTTTTAAACAAAATTATAGAGAGATATAGGTCTAAAATCAGAAAAGCCTAGAGATTGTGATTTTTTGGGATTGAGAGTAAGGAAAGTGGTATTGATGACACTTGAAATGAGGCTAGAGCGGCGGGATTATTCCACCATTTGGAGAATGTCAAGGCCCATAATGTTGATGAAGGAGATGAATAACTCAATGGGCCACCCATCTGAGCCCGAGCTTAATATCTTTTTCCATCTCTTTCAGAATGTGTAAGAGTTCTTCTTCGATAGCAAGGAAATCCATGAGGTTGATATCTTCATCATTGACTCGATGAGGGAACAAGCTTGCCATCTCCATTTTTTCCAAAATTTTGTCCTCCTCTAACTCTTTGTATTGTTGTCTAAAGTATCTAAAGGCCTCTTTCTTGACGTCCTCGAGGGATGGAAGTAACCTGCCCTATTCATTCTAAATTTTCCAAATGTAATTTGTGGCTTTTCGTTTGGAAGTAGCTATGTGAAAAAATATGGTATTTTTATCCCCACCTTCAACCCATTTGAATTTCTTCAATTATTTTCCTTGATTTATTTGATCTAGGAACAAACTCTCTTCACCAAGAGGTGGGTCCTATTTAATCCGTGATAGATCTAAATGAAAAACTCCCCTTGACTACCTAGTCTATCCAAAATCCACTCCACAATGTAATAAAAGACTAAACTAGCATAACCAGAGTTACCAATGTGGTTGATATACCGATCAATGTCATTTTCATACACCGATTGGGCCCTTCTGAAAAGGTGGAAAATGTCATCAATCAACATATATCAACCACATTATTAAATGTGGTTGTGGTAGTTATACCTGACACCATTGGTTGGATTCATCGACCATGGTTGAGGATGGTTAACGAGGGTTGATGAGGCTGATGAAGGTTGACGAGGTTGGCCCTCATCCATATTACATTAATGTTAATGCTAATGTTACAAAAATGGTTACATTAATGGTCGAGATGGTTCATGGATTTGACTATGGTTGAAGAGGGTTGACCATTATTGACCATATTTCAACCATAGATAACTTTATTGACCATTATGGTTGACCATAATTAACCATAGATACCATGCTCATGGTTGACCACAGTTGATCATGGTTGACAATATTAAACTATGGTTGATCATGGTTAGTGATATTCAACCATAGTTGATAATGATTGACCATGGTTGACAATGGATGATACTAACATATTCTCATTAAAAATGGTTGACCATGTTTAAAAATAGTTAACCATGGTTGGTCATGGTGGACAATGGTTGATCGTAGTTGAGCATGGAGACCTTGATTGACAATTATGGTTGACCATATTCAACCATAAAGACCTTGGTTGACCATGTTCGACCATTCTAACCATACAAATCTTGATTGACCGTTATGGTCGATGACAGTCAACCATGGTGAACCATGATTGATCATGGTTGATAATGGTGGACCATGGTTGATCATTATTGACCAATGGATCTTGATTGACCATTATGGTTGATCATAGTTGACCACGGTGAACGATGATTGATCATGGTTGACCATTGTTGATCTTGGTTGACAATATTCAACCATGGTTGACCATGGTTGCTCTTGGTTCACCATGTTTGACCATTCTAACTGTAGATATATTATGGTTCACTATGGTTGACCTTTGTTTACCATGTTCAATGATTCTAACCATGTCGATCTTAGTTGACCTTGCTTGACCATGGTTGACCTTGGTTGATCATGGTTGATCTCAATTGACCATGGTTGATCTTGGTTAACCATGTTCAACCATTCTAGCCATAGAGATCTTGGTTGACCATTATGATTGATCATGGTTAGCCATGGTTGGCAAGGGTTGACCTTGTTTAACCATGTTTGACGATTCTAACCATGTTGATCTTAGATGACATTGGTTGATCATGTTTGATCTTGGTTGACAATGGTTGGCCATTGTTGATCATGGTCTACCATGGTTGACCTTGGTTGACCAGTCTAACATGTTGATCTTTGATGACCTTAGTTGACCATAGTTGTTGATGGTTGACCATATTTGAGCATGGTTTACCATAGAGACCTTGATTAACCATTATGGTGAACTATGTTTGACTTTGTTTGTTTATGTTTGACCAATGTGGTTGACTATGTTTGATTATTAATACTAATAAATATTATTGAAAGGTGATTATGTTTTATCAAAGTTGAAGAGTGTTGATTGTCACGCATAGTCAACAAAATTAGTAAATGTGATTGACTAATTTTATAATGATGCATTGTGTTGGATAAATTGCAATGTAATGCAACATTGCAACAATGTTTGACACATTGAGATGTTGGATAAATTGCAATGTAATGTAGCATTGCAAAAATGTTTGTCACATTCTAATGTTGGTTAGATTTTTGTATCATTCCACCACCATAATAATAACTAGCACAACCACATTATTAAATGTGGTTGATATAAGCTGAAAGCTTATAAATACGATTATTATTATTAATTAATATGTAAATTAAATTTAATAGCATCATTAATTTAAAAAATATTTAAAATTTTTATATATTACCTAATTAATAATAAAAAAAATAATGAATATTAAGGATTATTAATAATGAATAAATTAATTATTTAATAAATTGATTAATTATTTAATAAATTCAGTTTTTAATGAATCAACTTACCATTCATTTTGTTCCGTTCTTATTATTAATTAATTAAGTAAATATTATTATTAAGTGAATAATTATTATTATTTTAATTTAGTAGACAATTAATTATTTAAAAAAGAATTCCATTAATATTTAAATAATTAATTTAATTATTTAAATAATTAATTAATTTAGTAATTAAATAATAATAATAATAATAATTCCATCTATAATTAATATTAATTAAATTAATTAATAATTAGGAAAATGAACACTTAGATTAATAAACTCAAAGGATTAATATTATAAGTCTAATAGATTAAGAGACAATCTTTGTCACAATGTGACCATGGTTGACCATTATTATCGGGACAATATTTTTCACAATGTGACGTTGGAACATGATTCATTTCCATATTGAGATAATCCTTTTCAGAATGCAACATTGGACCATGGTTGACCATGGTTGACAATGGTTAACCATGTTTGGTCATGGTGGACCATGGTTGAGCATAGAGACCTTGATTGACCATTATGGTTGAACATATTCAACAATAAATACCTTGGTTAACCATGTTCGACCATTCTAACCATATGGATCTTCATTGACCATTATTGTCGATCATAGTCGACCATGGTGTACCATGATTAATCATTGTTGACCATCGTTGATCATTATTAACCATGGTTGATAATGACAGACCATGGTTGATCATTATTGATCAATGGATCTTGATTGACCATTATGGTCTATCACATTCGACCATGGTGAACCATGATTGATCATGGTTGACCATTATTGATCTTGGATGACTGTGTTCAACCATGGTTGACCATGGTTGATCTTGGTTCACCGTGTTTGACAATTATAACCATAGATATATATTATGGTTCGCCATGGTTTATCACGTTCAATGATTCTAACCATGTCGATCTTAGTTGACCTTGCTTAACCATGGTTGACCTTGGTTGATCACGTTTAACTATATTCAACCACAGTCGATAATGGTTGATGATGGTTGGTCATGGTGGACCATGGTTGATCATGGTTTAGCATGAAGACCTTGATTGGTCATTATGGTTGACCATATTCAACCATAAACACCTTGATTGACCATGTTTGACCATTATGGTTGATCAGAGTCGACCATGGTGAAACATGATTGATCATGGTTGACCATCGTTGATCTTGGTTGACAATGTTCAACCATGGTTGACCATGGTTGATCTTGATTCGCCATGTTTGACCATCCTAACCATAGATATATATCATGGTTCACCATGGTTGACCTTGGTTTACCATGTTCAACAATTCTAACCATGTCGATCTTAGTTGACCTTGCTTGACCTTAGTTGATCATGGTTGATATCAATTGACCATGGTTGATCTTGGTTAATCATGCTAAACCATTCTAACCATATCGATCTTGGTTAGCCATTATGGTTGATCATGGTTAGCCATGGTTGACAACGGTTGACCTTGATAAAGAAGCTATAATGAACAAAAAAAATCCATACTTAGTAAATCTCCAAGCCTAAAAGGACTAGAATATTTATATATGAGGACCTCATCCCAATAGATGAAGATAAATTAAGGAAGGAGGCTCAAAAGGTAAAGGAAGCTATGAATTATGGAAAATGGGAAATAATTAGAAATAGGAAACTGTTATTAGGGATAGAGACCAAAAGGGGAGTAAAAATAGGAATTTGGAACACTTAGGATCTTCTTTTAGAACATGTGTAGCTTTCCATGTCATAATGGTCCTATGTTAAGTCGAATATCAAGTGAAATTGATATTATTTCTTAGTTGAAATTTTGGAGCATAATGAGTCTAAGGTCTCTCACATAGATGGATTTATTTTGTGGTTAGCTTGGAATAAGAAATGCTCTTGTAGAGTAAATGGAGGAATATTTTATTATATAAAAAAGAATGTCTCTCCTCAAATTTGACTTCATAATATAGACCCTCTCAAGTAGTACATTTGGATCAAAATGTCTAACATTATTGATCTAAAAATGGATCCTAGATAAAACCTCTAAGTCTAAAAGACTTCATAAAAGAGGTAAAAGGTGCCAAATGGCACAAATCCTTTGTAAATCAGAGGAAAATGAAAGTTGTAAGCTTCTCTCAAAAATAGCCCCATTGCAGAGATCTTTTTCTTTTGAATCTACTACAACTTGAACGAGCTAAAATGGACTTAGGATGCAGAAGTTATTGCATGGAAAAGATGCCTAGTTTCTTTGGAAAAAGAGGAAAAATCCTTTAAAAATGGCCTAAAAGGCTTTATGAAGAAAATCGCATTGGAGGAGGATTTAAGTGAAAAGGGGAAGCACCCCTGATTTCCAAGCCCTGACAAATCGGGTCGAAGGAAGGCACATGCACATATAACATAAAGGCGGGACCAAGCCACCAATATTGCGATCGTCGATACCGATGGATCGCAATCGGCAATACCACGAGGAAAAGGTGGAACCTCGAGCTGATGCGATATCGCGAATTCCGATATCGACAAATCGTAATCGGAGCTACACAGAGGTATGGGGATATATACATATATATACACACGATGCGATGGTTAGACCTGACAGGGCTATAGGCGATAGTTGATATATTTTAAAATCCGCACAGCGACATTTTGCTATGTATTTCGCATATTCTGTTTAATAAACAAAAAGTGAAGGGATGTGTCGATGCGATGAATCCAGACCCGAAGGGGGTTTCAAAATGCAAATGCATATTATTTCAAATTTGTCTAAAGCCAGTTATAGGATTTTTCCATGTTTTAATGTATTTTTAAAATGCAAAGGAAATCACGAAACAGGAAGGATATCGAGCAGGCCGTAGGCAGTAAATGGTTTGGGGTGGGCTCCGCCCGATCCCATACAATGGATGCCACATGTCCAGGCTAAGGAGAGAGAAACCACCCTCATCGGGCGGTTAACTCCCGTACGAAAGGGCCGCTTGAAATGGAACCACAACCGTTGGATTTGGATCTCCCAGATCAATGGTGGGGATGCGATAAGCGATTTAAAAGGGGATCCGAAGGGTTATAGGGGTGACTTAACGGATTTTCAGGTCTCGAAATCATGCCCGATAATGCATTTTTCGGGAATTCTCCGTGTAATGGGATTTTCCCAATTCTCGGGTTTTTGCCAGAGAAATGGCCACGATCCCTTGTAACAGCGTCTAATCATAATTCCAAGCTATAAGCAGTGTTTTGGCAAATGATGAGGCGTTTGAAAGCCACAGAGCCGTAGAGCTAGATGGCTAGTCGAACAGACAGCACAG
>APFE031670063.1:0-33139 GCA_000404065.3 Pinus taeda | reverse complement strand
TTTTTTTTATAGGTTAGTTTATATGAATTTTAAGATAATTGTTATAATTAATTTGAGGCTTGATGTAACACATCTTTATAACAGTATAATCTTTTTTTTTTATTATTATCCAAATATCTTAGAAGTAATTTAATTTTGATAAAATGACAGTGTATTGAATTATAGATTAATAATAAAAAAATTGTCAAATCTTAATTTTACAATAAGTGGGTTCATAAACTTTGTAGGATTATATATATGTGTGATTAAATGACATTATGGTCTCAATCGTTTGATATTTATGGAGGTTTGTACTACGCGTTTAATGCCTATCGACTTTTGTCCTCAAAATCCCGCCAAGTGTATGTGATATATTAAGGATCTGGTTGTCCTGGCCAGGTAGCAGTCTGATCTGCTCTGAATTATTCTACGGTTGTATTTTCCTTGGGATTCAATTACCTCATCGACGACGCTAGTTGACCTGAAGGTTCAATCAAGACTTGAGGGTTTTGTCATTCAACTCGCGGTGGTTTTGCTCCTATTCAACATTATGCTATTCCATAAGTTCGCTGGCCTTTGGCTGTGCTCTGACCTAGTGTATTGGGTCCTGATTCCTTTGGTTGTCTCACCCGACGTAGGTGTTGGTTTATTCCTTAGCTTTGTCCCTTGGTATTTGGCTGCTTATCAAAATTGTCTATCTCCTGCCATAGATTCTTCAGAGGCCGGACTTCATTCATCTATACTAGGGTTTTTCTCTATCCGCTACATGATGGTAAGCTTCAGTCATTTTTTTCTTTGTACCTTATTCCTTTACTGTTATTTTTTCTACAGCTTATGATGAAGTTAACAACTAATCTTTGATTATTTTTTTGTTTTCAAGTGTCGAAGCTTTTAGAGGGTGCCAAGGTGGAAACCCTCTTACCGGCTTGGTCTTTCTAGGAAAGGAAACCTTCCTGCATCGAGTATTTATCCTCTACTACTCTTTTTCTCGGCAAGACTCTATGGTCACATGACCGGGAAATTATTAGAGACCTAGCACTAATTTCATGAGGATATTTCTCGGCTTATGGGAGTTTCATATCCTCTGATTAGTTTCTTTAGTTTACTGTGTAATTTGGTTGGTTCGACCGCACTTTATAAGTTTCTTTTAAGTATGTAATGTAAGTGGTTCGACCACATATTACAATTTCTGGGCAGTTTTCTTACATTGCCATTTTCTTACAAGCATTTTTATTGGAAACTTATAAGAAGAATGTATTTTTCTGGCTACTGTTAATATTTCTATCCTTTTGTTGAAATATTGTTCGTGCTATTTCCAATTTTTACAAATGTATCCTATGGTTTTTGGTGTGGGCTTATTGTAGTGAGGCGTACATCTGAAAGGTCACCTCTTTCTTTCCATTTAAAGGTCTTTATTAAATTATGGTGAAGGGTTGGGATATTCTGAGATTTATGGCGCATCCTAGCCATCTATGAGGAGCCTGGTAATGGCTCGGAATTCTCAGTTTCGCTTTTGTTTCTTATATGCTCATAACAGGGATGTTTACCAATGTTTGAACTTGTTTTTTTTTAAAGTAAATATCTCAGTCGAAACCCCTCAAGGGTGTTGGAATAAATTCATGGCCCCGTGCTGCTTCAAGTTTTGGTCTACCCAGAGATGCACTTATTTTCATCCCTGTCGTGAGACTCTTTATACTAGAGAATCTCTCCCCGTGCTACCCCTGAACCCAGGGAATTCTTTCTCTTCTTAGGGAATGTGTGTATCTTCATTTATCTTGTCTTAACCAGATATATCTCCCCAAGAACTGCCTGACCTCTCAACACATTCTCTTCTTCTCTGTTACTCTATTCCTGATCTCAAATACCCAATCCTCTTGATATTTTTTCTTTCAAATACCCTCCAAGATTTAGTTTTTGTTTTCTTGGAATAGGTAACTGCCTCTTTTAACTAATTAGTAAAAAGAAACAGTATTTACTAATAACTACAAAATTCATTTCCATAACTTAATTTAAGAACAATTTATAATTTTCAAGAAAAATAATAGTTTTGTTTAGCTGTAGTAAAAACAAATATTTACATTAACGGGGGATATTACATCTTCCCCATAAAATGGAACATCGTCCCAATGTTCTTCTTCCACAAATAAACCCAGAAGTTTTCTTTCATAACCTACTCATCTTCCTAGGTGCTCTTCCGACCCATAGTGCTGCCACTACACTTTAACTTGGGTGATAACTCATTTCTGCAGTGTTACCTCTCTCCGATCTAGTATAACCAAAGGTTTGACCAAGAACTCGCCTTTTGGTTCGACCTGTACACATCGCAACAAAATGCATTTAGTCTTTAATCAATTTATATATTTGGATTCTTAAAGTGAGACTATATATGTATTTATATATATTACCTGAATGTCTTTCCATATGATTACATGATTAGCATCATAAACATATTTCTTAAGTAGAGAAACATGAAAAACGTTGTGTACACGAATGTGACTGGGTAAGAAAAGTTGGTAAGCCACTGGTCTAATTCGTGCCAAGATTTGAAAGGGTTTACAAAATCGGGGTGCTAATTTAGCACACCTGGTCCATTGCATGGTACTTTTCTTGGCTCACACTCAAATGTAGACATGATCCCCTACCTGGAATTCCTGAAAGCTCCACTTCTGATCAGCAAAGATTTTTTTTTCTAGTCCTAAGAAGCCTTTAAATTGGTCCTTACCTTTTTCACCATTTCCTCCATCTCTTCTAACATATCTGGTCCCAACAACAACTTATCCTCCGGTCCACTCCAACACAATGGTGTCCTACACTTGTGCTCGTAAAATACCTCAAAGGGCCTCATTCATAAGGATGCATGGTACCCGTTGTTATAGGTAAACTCCACCAGGTGTAGATAATCTTCCCATTTAATGGGCTGATACATGACATAAACACATAGTGTGTCTTCAATAACTTGATTCACTCATTCAGTTTGCCCATCCGTTTTGTGGATGATAGGCTATACCGAAGTGCAGTTCTGTGCCCAATCCCTCAAAGAGGGATTTCCAGAAGGCTGATGTAAATTTTACATCTCAGTCAGAAATGAACATCTTGGGAATTTCGTGCATTTTAAAAATGTTTTGCATATAAATATTAGCAATTTGGACTGCTCTATAAGCTGATTGGACCTGTATAAAATGAATATATTTGCTCAATTTGTCCACCACCACCATGATGGAGTCGTTTTTCTTTCTTGATTTAGGCAGACCGGTAATGAAGTCAATAGATATTGTTTCCCATTTCCATTCTGGGATGGGCAGAGGGTGAAGTAACCCTACTTGATGTTGGTGCTTAGCTTTCACTTACTGGCACTCCAAGCATTTATCTAAGTATTCTGCCACCTCCTTCTTCATACCAGGCCAGAAAAATTCCTTCCACAGGGAATCTTATGGTATTCATCTAAAATTAATTTTTTAAGATGTTGCTAGTTAGGGACATATATCCTTTTCCTATAAATCAACAAATTTTCTACATTTATTTCATAACCCAATTGTTGTTCATGGCTGTTAGGAATTTTTGCTTGCTGCCATAAATGTTTATATGTTGAATCTTGCATGGCTAATTATTGAATCTGCCCAAAAATGGTAGTTCGTGATTCGCTAAAAGAAATTTCATATAAATAGCTTACTTTTTGGCTTAAAGCATCTACCACCTGATTTTATTTTCCTTTTAAACATTTGATTTCGAAATCGAATTCGCTTAGGAAATCTGCCCAACGAACTTGCCTGACATTTAAAGTTGGTTGTTTGAAATAATTAATCAGACTATGGTGGTGAGTCATTAACAGAAATTTCTTACATAATAGGTAATGCCGCCACATTTTCAAAGCATGTATGACCGCCGTCAGCTCCAAATCATACGCTAAATACTTTTGTTCATATTCCTTAAGTTTTCTAGATTCATAAGCCACCACTCTACCTTCTTGCATTAATACGCCGCGCATGCCTTCCTTGATAGAATTTGTACAAACCACATATTCTTTGTTGGGATTAGCAATGCTTAGAATAGGTGCTATAGTAAGAAGGTGTTTGATTCGATCAAAGCTCCGTTGACAGTTGGGGGTCCATCAAAAAGTATTTCCTTTCTTTTGTAAGGAGGTAAATTATAAGATATGCCACTCTAGAGAAACCCTCAACAAATCGACAATAGTAACTAGCTAGGCCCATAAAGGATCTTATATCGGCTACATCCTTTGGTACCATCCACTCCATAATGGTTCTTATATTTTCTAGATCTACTGCAATTCCATCCTTGGTGATAACATGTCCCAAGTATTGGATTTGCTCCTTAAAGAAATCACATTTACTGTACTTGGTGTACAATTGATGTTCTCTTTGGACCTACAACACAATGCGAAGATGCTCCTTATGCTCCTCCATGTTCCGAGAGTAGATCAATATGTCATCAATGAGGATTAATACAACTCTATCTAAGAACTAATGGAATATGTTATTCGTGAGACACATGAAGGTAGCTGGGGAGTTAGTTAACCCAAATGGTAAAACCACAAACTCATAATGACCATAACGCGTCCTAAATGATGTTTTTACAATATCTTCCTCCTTTATCCTAATCTAGTGATATTTAGAACGAAGATATATCTTTGAGAAGACGGTTGTACCTTTCACCTGGTCAAATAACTCGTCTATACGGGGAAGGGGGGATTTGTTTTTAATGGTCAAGTTGTTTAGCTGGTGGTAATCCATGCACATCCGCGGGCTTCCATATTTCTTTTTCACAAATAATACCGAAGCTCCCTAAGGGGACATAGTGCGGTGGATATACTTCTTCTCAAGCAATTTTTGGATTTGCATTTTTAATTCTGTTAGTTTTGGTATGCTCATTCAGTAAGGTGCTTGTGAAATAGGGGAAACCCTTGGAATTAACTCAATGGTAAAGTTTATGTCTCTTTTTGGGGGTAGGCCTGATATTTCTTCAAGAAATGCATCTGGAAAATTTTTGTATCACAGGTATATTCTCTAGGGATACAGATTTATCTTTTGAGTCAACATACCCTACTTGGATGGCATAGACTTGACAACCTTTTCCGATGCATTTGGCTAACTGGGAGGTTGTTATAGGCCTTAATGCAGAGGTTTTTGCACACTTTGAATTTCTTGTCTCTCCCCTACCTCATCTCGGAAGTTAACATTTTTTGTCTTACAATTTATGAGGGACCAGTGTTTCTCCAGCCAGTCCTTGCCTATAAGAATGTCGTATGACCCCAGGGGTAACACATTCAAATCAGCTTTAATAAGTTGACTAGCTATGTTTAAAGGACAATTGCTTACTTTAGAAAAAACTCTTCTTTTGGCTCCTGCGGCTAGCTGTACTAACCATATATTTTTAAATTTAATAGCTTGTCATTTACATTGTTCCACTATCCTGTGACTAATGTAACTTAAAGTGGCCCTGAGATCTATTAAAATAGAATAGGTGTGGTCAAAATAGTACCTTCAAATTCAACCATGGTTGGTTGAAACTCTGCTTGATGATCTTCAAGAGCTACGTTAATTTTGGGGATGCTCCTTTCCACTTCTCCCACCACGGATGCCTCCTGTATTTGTGAGATCTAATCTGCTCCCTTCCGATGGGGACAATTTTTTACATAATGCGGGTGTCTGCATCCCCAACACTACACAGGTGGTCTATTAATAAATTCGGCTTCATTTCTGCCAGCCTGTTCATTCACTCTAGTTTTAGTTGGTACTTTAAATCTGGGTTTATTCACATTTCGGTTAGTTTGACCTTTATACGTTCCTTTGTTGTTGGTGCCCTTATTCCCCTTGTGGATGGGAGTAAATTTATTTCCCTTTTTGTCAGCCCCCTTATTGCTCGTATCACTCTTTGTTTTATTTTGTTGATAGAAGATCTGTGCTTTTTGAATGACTTCGTCCATAGTTTTTGGGTTGTCAAATTCCATCATTTCCTTCATGCACAATGGAAGACTGCTGGTAAATTGTTGTACTTTGGCCTTCTCTTCACGAATATATGGAACATACCACAATAATGAGGTAAATTTTGTTATAAACGCATCCCTAGTCATTTGGCCCAGACGAAGATGATGGAATTATTTTGCTTTCTCATCATAAAACCTTTCTGTCAAATATTTTTCCTTAAAAAATGTCTGGAATTTCTTTGAAGTTATGTTTTTCTCATTGACCCCACGGACTGTTTTTACTTCTTCCCACCACAATGTGGCTTTCCCTTGAAGTTGGAAAATGGTCAGATGGGCCTTCAAATTGTAATCATACTCGTATAGCTAGAAATACTTATTCATATTAATTAAGCTTGCTTCCGCCACCTCTTCTTGCTTACCATCGAAGAGAGGAGGCTTGATTTTCCGAAACTCTCCTTAGAGTTCGATTTTCTAACTTTTTTTTTTAGTCTTGTGATCAGACACATTACCTGATTCTTCTTCTTGGTTTTCTTCACCTCCATTCCGATTCCACATTTTCGGTCTAAAATTCTTGTTCCCCAGTTGTATAGTCGTGTTCAGGGTTGGGAACCAGTGGCCGATGATTTTGTCTATCTAATAGGCTTTTAAGGATCTTTTCTTATTCCTACGTTAATCTTTTGTTGTTTGGTTGCATTATGGCACAGGTTTGGCGCTATGGCACAGGTGTTGTCCTTGATGGCAACTCACTCTGGTAACAGATCACAATTTAGGCACTCAGAAAGAAGAAAAAGATATATACGCAGGTTCACTTTGACGAAGCTGCGTATACACGCAGGTTGGACGTTCCCAAGGCGCGTATGCGTATACACGCACTTTCATGTAAGGAAAAGCACGTACATGTGGGAGAACTTATTTTTTGGTCCGTGGTATTTATTCCTTGGTATTTGAACCTATGGTTTTGGGCCATGGTAACTCGTCATAAGTGTTGATCCCAAGTATTGGGTCCACGGTATTGAAGTGTTATGGTTTTTGGACCGTGGTATTGTGAAAGGCCTAAGGCTATAAAAGAGGAAGGAGATCATTTGGCAAGGGATCATCTAATTTATTGGAAATATGATAACATGCTAGATCTAGAATACTAGTGATTGGGTTATGGTGTAGATCTAGATCTGAATGAAGGAGGAACCTGAGCGCAAAAAGGAAGGATAAGTTCTCTTGATGGGTCAAAATATTAAAGCTTGAATAGTGGTATCTCTGTATGATTTTGATTTGTGATATGTGGCGCACGCTTGATCTATAAATCTAATAATCTGGGTTAACTAATGTCTGAATGATTGAAAGGGTAAATTATCCTTTATAGATCTATACGCAGGTTCAGTGAAGCTAAGGTGCGTATACACGCAATTTCTGCAAGTGAAAGAAGCGTATACACTGGTTGGTCTCGATGCAGAAGCGTATACACACAGTTTCTGCAAGTGAACGAAGCGTATACGCAGGTTGGTCTCGACGAAGAAGCGTATACACGTAGTTTGTGCAAGTGAAAGAAGCGTATACGCAGGTTGGTCTCGACGCAGAAGCGTATGCACGCAGGTTTCTGAATAGTGAAGTAGCATACGTCTCTTGAATTATGTTTTAGCTGCTTCTGCTATTTAGCTACAGTGTTCTGGGTTCATAATTGGTGTGTGATTACTGTTACTGTGTTCTGGGTACAGCCGTAAGAGAAATGTTTATTTGATTAAGTACTAATTGGTGAAAAAGAGATTGTTTGTTGATTGATTGATATTCATGGATCCAGTTTGAAAATTTATGAAACGCGGTTCCTGGAAGAAAAGAGAGGGTTGTAGCTCTCTGCAGGTTGCAGCGTGCGTATTTGTAAAGGACTACACCAATACAAAATCATTGTAAAAGGAAGTTTCTAATTGAAAAGATAGAGACATATTGTAGCAGGTGGTTTTCACCCACATTGAGTTTCCACCTTATATCTTGTGTTCTTGTGTGTGATTGTCTTCTGCTCTATTTTACTGTTCCTGGTTACTGTTTATAAGATTCTGATGTACAGATTAATGTTCAACATCTGTAGAATATATTAAATTATAAGTCTGCATGGTATACGCGGGTTTCCTTATCTGTAGTTGCGTATATACGCGGTTTTCTCTAACTGAAGTAGCATATATGTTCTAGGTTTGAAAAGAAAATAATTGACCAGATAATACTGATTCATGCCCCGTCTCAGTATTATTTCCAACAATTGGTACCAGATCAGGTCCTTCAGAACAAGCTTGATCGCTTGAAGAAAATTACCATGTCGCAGCTACACGGAATTCTAACCGCTTATGAAATGAGGAAAGGAGGACCATCAGATAGGAGAGAAGCTACATTCAAGGCTTCAGGTAAAGGAGATTACTATGATTCAGGACATATGTTAGAAGAAGAGGAAGAATCAAATTTTGTCATGAACCTTCAACGGGGTGCTGGAAGATTCAGAGGTAAGTTACCCTTCAAATGCTTTGCTTGTGGAAGAGTCGGTCACTATGCTGCCAAGTGTCCTCATAAACTTGACAAAGGTAAGGAATCTGTTAGATGGAACAAGAAATAGAATGTAAGTAAGAAAAGCTACTACACTCATGAAGACAGTGATGGACTCTCAAATAGTGATGAAGATGAACGAGGTAATAACTATAGACTTTTAATGGATTTTGAAGATGATGATTTTATGGATGCTATAGATGAAGAAGGTCTTTATGAAAAGATTTATAAGCTCAAAATTTTTTTAGAAGAGAAAAATATGATTATTGATACTTTGCAATTTCAACTCGCTGAAAGTGAAAAACATCATGAAAAGTTAGAATGTGAAATTGTGGGACTTAGAAAAGAGATTGAGAAAACTAAAGCTCTTAATCTTAGATTTGTTAGAGCATCTAAAGCGTTAGATGAGATTATCAAAGCACAACATTCTCCTCTAATCAAGATAGGTCTGGGATATAATGAAGAAGCAACTCAAGTGCAAAAACCATCCACCTCCAAAAGTTATCTTGATTCAACAAGGAGGAGTGAGCAAAGGCCTAATGGAGATCACCAAGTAAATCAGGGACATTTTTCTTCAAGAATGAGCAGAGATCACCAAGTAAATCAGAGACAATCTGCTTCAAGGATAAATAGAAGCTACATCAGACCACAGGTAAATCATTCTCAATTTTCCTCAAGAATAAATGTCAATGAAAACTACAATCATTCGGTCCGCAGGGTTGAAAATCGCAAGAATTTCTTCAATGGCCAATGTTTCTCTTGTCACAACTTTGGACACAAAGCAGCTCAGTGTGTTGCCTACAAAACTATCATGACTAGAGAGACTCAAAAACAGAGGAGTATGACCGGGATCATGAAAAGGACCTACAATAACTTTTCTGCTCTTGAAAATGCAGTAGAATGTTCTATTTGTAATCATTTTGGAAATGAAGATTCTGAATGCAGGAAAAGGTTTCGGCAGACAACTCAGAAGGAGAAAGCATCAAATATCAAAGCATGGAGAATGAAAGAACCACAACTAGAAAGATGTCGTATAGCCTTATATGCAGAAGGGCAGGAAAATCAATGGTACATCGACAGTGGATGTTTGAGACATATGACAGGTGATAAAGAAAAACTCCAGTCATATAGTGCCTTGGAGAAAGACAAGAAGGTCTCATTTGGATATGACACCCCTGCACTCATAAAAGGTAAAGGCTCTGTTCTTTTGAAAGAAAAGGTCAAAGTAGGAAATGTTATGTATGTTGATGGCTGAAAGCATAATCTATTGAGTGTCAATCAGATGTACGATCAAGGAACGGAGGTAATATTTCGATCAAATGGATGTAGTGTTTGAGATTTTGATACAGGAGAAATAGTGATCAAAGGCATAAGAACTCCAAATAATTTATACATATTCAAAGAAGGACAACAACAATGTTATCTGAGCAAGAATGACGAACACTGGCTGTGGCACCGAAGGTTGGGGCATCTAAGCTTCTCACAGATAAGGAAAGCATGCAAATACTAGGCAGTTCATGGTCTTCTAGACATCAGAATTCCAGACAATACAATATGTAAATCATGTCAGTTTGGTAAGCAAACCAGAACTAACTTCCCTTAAAAGGAAGGATCAGCAAGCAGGCCACTTGAACTTGTCCATACTGATGTATGTGGTCCATCTAGGAAAAGGTCGCCTCAGGGAGATGAATACTTTATATTATTCATTGATGACTATTCAAGGATGGTTTGGATAGGACTTATGAAGCACAAAGATGAAGCCTTCGAAAATTTGAAATCCTTCAAAGCTTTGGTTGAAAACGAATCATATCACAAAATTAAATGCCTTAGATCTGATAGAGGTAGGGAATTTACCTCAAATGAATTTTTCGACTTTTGTGAAGAACATGGAATAAGAAGGGAATTCTCTACAGCTAGGACTCCTTAGCAAAATGGAGTAGTGGAAAGGATGAACATAACGGTTCAACAAATGGCTCGTGCTATGATTGTTGAGTCTGGAACTCCCGTAACTTTTTGGGGTGAAGATGCATTTGCGGCAGTTGTTATTCTCAACAAAACAAATGTCCGGGTGAACAACACTCAAAGCCCTCATGATCTCTGGTATGGTGAGACTCCTTTGGTAAAATATTTCAAAATTTTTGGAAGAAAATGCTATATCAAAAATACTGATGAACATCTTGGCAAGTTTGAACCTAGAGCAGATGAAGGCATTCTCCTTGGTTACTCTCCCCATAGCAAATCATACAAGTGTTATAATAAAAGGCTTGGAAAGATTGTTGAAAGTATTGATGTAGTGGTTGATGAAGAAGAAAACACTCCTAAGCAGGGAAGATCTGAAGATTTCGAAGATGATGAGGACTATCCATGAACATCAAATCAGATTCATGATGAAGAAGAAACCTATGAAGAAGAAACCCATGAGGAGCCTAAAGAACAAATGAGGATAGAAGAAAAGACTCCATCCAGATACGTTGAAAAGAATCATCCAGAAACTCAAATTTTGGGGCAGAAAGAGGCAGGTATACAAACAAGAAGAACAATTATAGAAGCTTCAAGCTATTTGGCATTACTTTCCTCCACTGAACCAAAAAATGTAAGAGAAGCATGTAAGGATGAATGCTGGGTCAAAGCAACGGATGAAGAACATGAGCAGATGGAAAAGAATAACACTTGGGAGTTGGTTCCTAGACCAAAAGATAAGAATCTCATAGGAACAAAATGGATCTTCAAAAACAAGTTGAATGAAAATGGGGAAGTAATTAGAAACAAGGCCAGACTGGTTTGTTAAGGGTATGAACAACAAGAAGGAATAGACTTTGAAGAAAATTTTCCTCCCATTGCTAGACTTGAGGCCATCAGAATGTTCCTTACTCTCTCTAGCTTTCAGAAGTTCAAAGTATTTCAAATGGACGTGAAATCAGCCTTTCTGAATGGATATTTAGAAGAAGAAGTGTATATTGATCAGCCGAATGGATTCATCCTTGGTAATGCTACAAATCTTGTATGCAAACTAAAGAAGGCTCTCTATGGTCTCAAACAGGCTCCAAGGGCTTGGTACTATTGTCTGGACAAATATCTTCATCAACAAGGTTTTTCAAAAGGATCAGCTGATAGCAATCTTTAAATAAAAATTGAAAAGAACAAATTGCTAATACTTGTTGTGTATGTAGATGATATCATCTTTGGTAGCAATCAAGAAGCTATGAGTCAAAACTTTGCCTTGGTAATGCAAAAGGAATTCGAAATGTCTTTGCTTGGAGAATTGACATGTTTTCTTGGTTTACAAATCCAACAAAATGAAGGCAGTATCTTTTTATCTCAAACCAAGTACCTCAAGCAGATCTTGAAGAAGTATGTCATGGAAGATTCAAAACCAGTATGCACTCCTATGGTCACAGGATGGAGCCTCAGTGCAAATGATGAATCAACAATAGTGCATCAACCAACCTATAGATCCATGATTGGAAGTCTACTCTATTTAACAGGTACCCGACCAGACATCATGCATGCAGTAGGAATGGTTGGAAGATTTCAGGCAAATCCTAAGGAAAATCATCTTCAGGCAGTAAAGAGAATTTTCAAGTATCTTCGAGGAACTCAAAACTATGGCCTATGGTATCCTAGAGATGCGGATCTCACTCTTCATGCTTATACAAATGCAGATTGGGCTGGAAGCGTGGATGACAGAAAAAGCACTAGTGGCGGTGCATTCTTTATGTGTTCCAGATTAGTATCTTGGTTTAGCAAGAAACAGAGTTATATTGCATTATCTACAGCTGAAGCAGAATATGTGGCTGCTGCATCCTATTGCACCCAACTCCTTTGGATGATGCAAACCTTGCAGGATTATCAAATCACGTGTACTCCAGCTATCTCCATCTTATGTGATAATACAAGTGCAATCAACATTTCAAAGAATCCAATAATGCATTCAAAAACCAAGCACATACCTATCAAATATCATTTTCTTCGGGAACAAGTGCTGGAACAAAAAGTCAAGTTGGAGTATGTTCCCTCTAAGGAACAAATTGCTGATATACTCACCAAGCCACTACCCAGGGAAACATTTGAATCCCTCAGACAAAAGTTGAGAGTAGTTGATGCTTCATCCTACTGTTGAAACTTATCTATTTCAAAGAAAGTTGTACACGAGTTGGATGAGGAGGATCCGCGTACATACGTCGGTTTATGCAGATATAGTCGTGTATATGTAGGTTTGAAGGATATCAGTAGGAACAGACTCTGGTTGAAGATAGACTGATATGGGTCTGACAGAGATCATCTAGCACAGGTTCAGGGGGAGCAGATAATCTTCTAATGATGCATTGTTGGCATTACCTTAGAAGATTTTGGTTCAAGTTCTCAACTGTTGTTGGTTTCAGGTGAAACACATGCAGAGGAAGAATAGAAAGAGAACATGGTTGTTGATCTATAGAGGGATTAATAGATGCTACTGATATCAGTTATTAGTGACTTTCATAAGTGTTTCTATTTCATCTCCATGTCATGTATAATTTTTTTATCAAGGTCATGTAATGGCCTACTTTGGTTTCCCCACAATGCCTGGGATGAATGATGTAATGTAATTGGTTGTCATATGTAAATATCTGACATATCCCCACTTGGTTGGATGATCCCCACTTGATTGGGTGATGGATGTATGTATAAAGTCTTTTGGTGATAGTAAGGTCATTTATGATGTGTAAGTCATGGTTCTTTTTAAAGAACATCTTTTTGCAGATCTTGCCTACAGTCAAGGGGAGCATGTTTAGCATAGTAGAGCAGCGATTTTAGCATGTACTCAGGGGGAGCACAACCATTTTCCCTTTATGACAAAGGGGGAGAATGAATTTGAGGATCTTGGGGTTGTCATCAAGTCCAAAGCGAGAGATTGTTGGCATTATGGCATAGGTTTGGCACTATGGCACAAGTGTTGTCCTTGTTGGCAACTCGCTCTGGTGAAAGATCACATTTCAGGAACCCAGAAATAAGGAAAAGATATATATGCAGGTTCATTTTGACGAAGCCACGTATACACGCAGGTTCTGTGAATGAAAACAGCATATACGCATGTTGGTCCAAACAAAGCCATGTATACATGCACTTTCATGCAAGGAAAAGCATGCACATGTGGAGAACTTATTTTTGGTCCATGGTATTTAGTCCCTAGTATTTGAACCTATGGTTTGGGACCATGGTATCTCGTCATAAGTGTTGATCCCAAGTATTGGGTCCATGGTATTGAATTTTTATGGTTTCTGGACTGTGGTATTGTGAAAGGCCTAAGGCTATAAAAGAGGAAGGAGATCATTTGGCAAGGAGCTATCTGAATTATTGAATATCTGATAAAATGCTAGATCTGGAATACAGTGATTGGGTTATGGTGTAGATCTAGATCTGAAGGAAGAAGGAACCTGAGAACAAGGAGAAGGATAAGTTCTTTTGATGGGTCAAAATCTTAAGGCTTGAATGATAGTATCTTTGTATGATTTTGATCTATTTAATATGGTGCTTGCTTGATCTATAATTCTAGTAATCTAGGCAAACTAATATCTGATCATTTGAAGGGGTAAATTACCTTTATAGATCTGTACGCAAGTTTAGTGAAGCGAAGGCGCATATACACGCAGTTTCTGTAAGGCAAAAGCACGTATACGCGAGTTGATTTTAGCACAGAGGCATATACACACAGTTTCTGTAAGGAAAAAGCACGTATACGCAGGTTGATCTTAACATGGAAGCATATGTACATAGGTTTCTGAATATTGAAGTAGTGTACATCTCTTAATTTATGTTCTAGCTGCTTCTGTTGATTATTGCAGCGATCTGGGTTCAGAATTTGGGGTGTGATTACAGTTACTATGATCTGGGTACAGTTGATAGAGAAGTGTTTATTTTTTATTCAGTCTTGATTGGTGAAAAGGTGTTTTGTTGATGCATAAAATTCTTGATTAATGTTATTTGTGGATCCAGTCTGAAAATTTATGAAACATGGTCCCTCGAAGGAAGAGAAGGTTGTAGCCTTCTGCAGGTAGTAGCCTGTGTACTAGTATCTCGACTAGTACAAGAACTAAGGGGGTTGTAGCTCCCTTCCAGGAGAAGCTGGAAAATGAGAGAGGGTTGTAGCTCTCTGCAGGTAGCAGCCAGTGTAATGGTAAAGGACTGCACCAGTACAGAATCATTGTAAAAAGAAGTTTCTAATTAAAAGAAGATAGAGACAAATTGCGGTAGGTGGTTTTCACCCACATTGGGTTTCCAAGTGTGTTTGTCTTATGATCTATTTTATTGTTCCTGGTAACTATTTATATGATTTTGGTGCATAACTTAAAGATCAAACATTTGTAGAATAAAGTAAATTATAAATCTGCACAGTATACACGGGTTTCCTTATCTGTAGTTGTGTATATACGCGGGTTCATCTAACTGAAGTAGTGTATATGTTATGGGTTTGAAAAAGAAAATAATTGACCTGATAATATTGATTCAGCCCCCCTCTCAGTATTATTTCCAACAAATTGCGCAATGCAGTCACTCAGCCTGCAACCACTACTAGTTGAAATTGTGCATTGCACAATTCTAGCATCCAGCAGGCCAGCCTGGATTGCACGTTGCGCAAATCCAGTAGCCAGCTAGCCTCCCTAGACAACCCAGACTACCTTTTGCACAGTTCTAGTATCCAGTTAGCTAGCCCTGTAGGTTTTAACCCCATACAAGTATTACCTACATATGAATTCTAAAACACAGAAAATAAACAATGGGAGAGCATAACACATAAAACACATATACATAGAGATTTCCCCTGGATCCTAAAATCGGGACTACCAACTTGATTTTTCATTATGTTCCTTACAATGTTATAATACATATTTATACATGCCGAAGCATCCAATACCATGGACCGAAAACCATCACGTCCAAAAAGCATGTGCAAAAATCATGCACAAAACCATAGCTGGGTCCGCCTAACCTAACATAGGGTCCAAAACCAAAATTTTTTGGGGCACTACCCCAGACCCCATAAACTGGGGTTACAGATACCCCGAAAAATCCCCTTTGATCTCCCCCCCTCTAACCCCTGGTTAACTACATGGGCTAGTCATGGAAATAATATAAAACAACCCAACATTCTCCCACTTGTTGTTTTCTTTCCACGAGAGGCCACAAGAGATCTTAGTCATTTATCCATCCCTGCAATGCCCATTGTGTCTCTATAGTAAGAGACCATCTCAGAGCTCAAAGATTTTGTCAATGCATCTACAGTATTCTTCAAAGTGTCCACCTTTACCAGCAACACATTTTTGTTTTCTATCATATCCCTCACAAAGTGATACTAAAGATCAATGTGCTTTGTATTCGAATGATATGTGGGGTTCTTCGCTAAGAAAATTACACTTTGGTGGTCACAGTCTATCCTTATAGCTTCCTGTACTAACCCCATACTTGAACATAATCTCTACAACCTAACTGCTTCCTTGCTTGCATGAGTGGCTGCCATATATTCTTCCTCTATAATTGATAGTGCCACTACATATTGTTTCTTACTTATCCAACTGACTGCACCTCCAAATAGGTTAAACGCGTACCCACTTGTATATCTTCTTTGATCCAGATCTCCAGCCCTGTCTGCATCAACAAATCCATGAATATCCAAAACTCTGTCCAATCCTGGTCTTCCTTGGTAGCACAAACCGTAATCACTAGTGCCACGCAAATACCTAAAAAACTACTTCACTGCTCTCCAGTGTTCCTTTCCTGGTTTTGACATAAACCTGCTCAATACTCCCACTGGATGTGCAATTTCTAGTCTAGTACAGACCATTGCATACATCAGGCTACCGACTACACTTGTATTTGGAACATGGGACATGTCCTCTTCCTCTTCTTGTGTCTTGGGACATTGTTCAACAGATAACCTCACACCTACAGGAATAGGAACCTTCACTGGTTTACTATCCTACATATTAAACCTCTACAGTATTGTCTCAACATACTTCCTCTGGTTTAACCAGAGCTTCCTCTTTGCCCAATCTCTTTTAATTTCCATGCCCAAGATATAGTTCGCAGCACCAACATCTTTCATGTCGAATTTGGAGGACAATTGGGTCTTTAAATATTGGATAATTTCTTTCTCATTTCCAACCAGCAACAAATCATCCACATACAAGACCAGATAAATAATATGGCCACCAATTAATTTAAAATACACACAATGATCTGCTTTGCTTCTGGTGAAGCCAAGTCCCTGTACAAATGTATCAAATTTATGATACCACATCCTTGGTGACTATTTTAACCCATACAGAGACTTCTTTAACTTGCATACCAGTTCTTTCTTACCCTTCACCGCAAAGCCTTCAGGTTGCTTCATGTAGATTTCCTCTTCTAGATCCCTATGAAGAAATGTTGTCTTCACATCCATCTGTTCTACCTCAAAATCAAAAGCATCAGCAACAAATAAAAGAAATCTAATAGAAGTTACCTTGGCAATAGGAGAAAAAATATCACCAAAATCAATTCCCGACATCTGGGAATAACCTTTTGCTACCAATTGAGCTTTGTATTTCTCCACCTTTCCTTCTACATTTGTCTTATTCTTGGAGACCCATTTGCTGCAAATGGGTTTCCTTCCAGCTGGCAACTCCACCAGATCCCAAGCCTCATTTTTGTGCAAAGATGCTATTTCATCAACCATGGCCTCTTGCCAGAGTTTTCCATCCTCTAAATCCACTGCTTCCTTCATAGTTCTGTGATCATCACCAGTAATAAACAAAGCAAAATTTGAATAGAAATAAGATGGATTATACCTTTCTGGCTACCTTCTTTCTCGAACTGATCTTCTCATAGTCAGATTTTGTGGCTCTTCATCTTCTAATTCCTCCTCTGATGTAGAGTCTGATTCTTCCTCCTTTAGCTAAAACTCTATCTTCCCAGGTTCCTTTGGTTGGACTTCCTGTTTAATAACATCTTTCACCTCTTTGAACACCACATCTTGGTTGTACACGACATTCCTTGTTACTGGGTTCCAAAGCTTATAACCCTTTAAACCATCCTTATACCCAATAAATATGCACTTTTCAGATTTACTATCCAACTTGGTTCTTTTCTCGTTTGGAACATGTACATATCCATCACATCCAAATACCCTTAGATGTGAAAGAGAGGGTTTCTTACTAGTCCATACTTCTTGTGGAGTCTTATCCTCCAACGCTGATGAAGGTGACCTGTTGACCAAGTAACATGCAGTATCCACTGCCTCTTTAGAATTCCTGTCCTAACCCGGCACCACTGACCATGCTTCTTGCCCTTTCCATCAATCTCTTATTCATTCTTTCTGCAAATCCATTTTGCTGAGGTGTATATGGAGTAGTCTTTTGTTGTGATATACCACACTTCTTACAAAATTCTTCAACTTTCTTGTTGCAAAACTCTCCACCATTATCTATCCTCAGCACCTTTATCTTCTTCTTTGTCTGGTTTTCCACCAGAACCTTAAATTCTTTAAACCTATCAAAGGCTTTAGATTTCTTCTTAATAAATATATCCATGTATTCCTTGAGAAGTCATCTATAAATGATACATAGTACATAGACTTACCCAATGGTGGAACCTTCACAGGTCCAAACACATCACTATGCACAAGTTCTAATATCTGTTTCACCCTCTTGCTACCAGAGGAGAAACTCACCCAATTCTGCTTCCCATATACACAATTTTCACAGAAATAAAAATCCAAAGAGCTGTTACTGATACCTTCTACCATACCTTTAGCATGAAGTATTCGAAGGCCCTTCTCTCCAATATGTCCAAGCCTTTAATGCCACAACATGGTCTTCTCTCCAGAGACCACTAGATTTTTTGCTCCACTTTCAGGAACCACAGAACTGTTGCACCCATCAATAATAGTTCTACCTTCCAGCTTGTACAGAGTTCCAATTTGAATTCCTCGCATCAATACCAATGCTCCCCGAACCATGTTGCAGGTATCCTTCTTGAACATTGTTTTTATGCCTATATCATCCAACTTGCTCACAAAAAATAGATTTCTCACTAATGCAGGAATATGTAGAACACCTGGAAGTGTTCTAACCCTTCCACCTTGCAACTTCAACTTTAATTTTCCATGACCAACGATTCTAGCCTTCCTATCATCTGCCAAAAATACATCACCACCATCATATTTCAAATACTTGCAGAACCACTCTCTATGGGGAGTGAAGTGAAAGGATGCACCTGAGTCAATCAACCATCCCTCATGATCTACATGTGTACTTGAAGAAGACAAGTACACATCCCCACCTTCATTTGAGGTGGCTTTCACCTCTACAAAAGGAGCCTCATCAAATCTGTTTCCTTTGTCAGGAGCTTTAAATTTACAGTCCCTTTTAAAGTGACCTTCCTTTCTGCATTTCCAGCACATCACCTTTACATGTTTTCCTGGATATTTAGATCTCCCACTCGATGACTTATTTTTGTTTCTGTTCTAGGACCATCCTCATATAGACAAGGCATCACCATTATGGCTCTCCATATTTTTCCGTCTCATGTCCTCCATCAGTAAGGTTGAGACTATTTCATCAAACTGCAAGGTAGTTTCATTGCTACCTATTGCAATAACCAGACTATCCCATGAATCTGGTAGAGAACACAACAATCTAATGCACTTATCTTCATCTGAAATTTTAATATCAATAGATGCTAAACAAATTACCACAGTATTAAATGCATTGAGATGCTCTGTCACCGAGTCTCCATCTTTCAACCTCAGCTTATATAGCTTTTTCTGTAGGAATAGTTTATTCACTAGAGACTTAGATTGGTACAAAGTCCCTAACTTGTCCCACAAAGCCTTCGTTGTAGCTTCCCTTGATACATTCAGCAATACTGATTCTGAGACACAGAATCGTATTGTGCTCTTTGCCTTTTGATCCAACTTCTTCCATTCTTCATCGGACACTCCCGTTGGTTTAGTACCAGGATCTACCACGATCCACTGATCTTTATCCACCAACAAATCCTCCATCTTGAGTTTCCACAACTCAAAAATCTGACCATTAAATTTCTCAATCTCTATCTTTCCACTGCTCGCCATATTCTTTCACCACCAGAATTGATCTCACAAATCTCCCATTGAACAGGATCTACCACAAGCCCGAGTGAAACCCCTCAGCAACAAAGGCGTCCCTTTGAAGCCAAAATTGCTCTGATACCAAATGTAGGTTTTAACCCCATACATAAATTACCTGCATACGAATTCTAAAACCCAGAAAATAAACAATGTGAGAGCATAACACATCAAACACATATACACAGAGATTTCCCCTAGATCCCAAAATCAGGACTACCAGCTTGATTTTTCATTATGTTCCTTTCAATGTTATAATACAGATAATATATATATCTATATATATATATATTATATATATATATATATATATATATATATATATATATATAATTTATATATAATATATATATATATATATTTATATATATAATATATGCCGAAGCATCCAATACCATGGTCCGAAAACCATCGCGTCCAATACCATGGACCAAAAACCATCACGTCCAAAAAGCATGTACAAAAATAATGCACAAAACCATAGGTGGGTCCGCCCAACCTAACATACAATCCAAAACCAAAATTTTCAGAGGCACTTCCCTAGACCCCATAAAGTGGCGTTACGGGTACCCCTCAAACCCCTTATGACCTCCCCCTATCTAAACCCCGGTTAACTACGTGTGCTAGTCATGGAAAGAATATAACACAACCCAATGTTGTGGGATAAAATCCCCTAGGGTCTTGGGTGAATACCCTAGCATACTGAAGGTTATCTATGCAAAGAAACACACAGTCAATGCAATCATAATGCTACTATAAGCAAACTCTACAATAGGGGGCGTACTTAAGGTCCTACGTTTGAGGTCCTTCCAGGGTCCAAACCCTTCTTGGCGTTCCTTTGCTCCTTTGACTTGCAAAACAATCAATTCAACAAAGTACATCAGTATATGGACTAAACATCATAAAGAAACCATCTTCATATTATAAGGAAAGGTATTTAGTTATGCAATTAAACAACTGATAACATATAAATCATAATATGAATATCATAACATGAAGAAGATCTATATCAGGAACAAAGACATGTGTTTCTTTTATTATAGACAAAGAAAGTACAGAAAAGGAACAATTTCACCTGAGTCATCCTTTCACAGGCTCCAAGCGGAACCGTCTCCCAGATTCGTCCAGTCTCAAGCCTTTGACAAACTCCTTCCATGACTTACTCCATGATCTCTCAAGTAATATGAAATCATCAACACACACAAGGAAACAAGGGTTTCCTATAGGATGGGGGAAGTGCAAAAGGCACAAGGATCTTTAGACCTGGTCAAGGAAATCTCAGCATAGCAATATTTCTCTCTCTTCTCTCCTCCCTTTGGCCTTCCCATAGAAGCCTTTTTATACTTCTCCCAAAGTAGTTTTTTAGTTGGGAATTTGTTGAGAACAGTTGGGCCACAGGCACTAATAGGTGATCAATAGGTAAAACCCATGATATACACCCGAAACTAAGGAGATTTATTTTTTTTAAAGTGTTTTTATACATATATGTGGGTTGGGTATACACAGACCCGCGTATACACGCGTTTAGCTCAGGGCAATGTCGCGTATAGGGAAAAAAAACTGTTTTTTTTAATTTGGGACCATGTCTAGAAGGAGGGGTTGCCCTAGGCCGTGAGTGCAGCATCACAAACCTCAAGAGTGAGATTTGGAGCTATAAGAGATGCCCCCTAATATATGAGGTCAGAAGGGGTACATGATGGCCGAAATGTATTAAGCAAGTTCATGGAAAGGAAATTTGTCAAATACTGAGAAGGAGTGCACCAGAATTAAGCCTTCCAAGCCACAAAAGGAGATCAGAAAGAAACACTGTCCGAGGTGGGCATACCCATGCTCAGAGAAAATACAACATGTCCGCATATCAAGTACAAGCAGCTCCACCAAGTATACAAGTATAAATGACTTCGAAAATAAATGATGGATCATCTGATCATGATCAAACAAGTACATGTCTGAATGTCACATATAAGAATGTCAATGATGCTAAAAGATGAAGCGAATCACTGACATCAAAGGCTGATCCCAAAAAGTACCAATTGAACATGATGGAATAATATGGTACTACACTGTAAACTCAGGTGCCAACATATAAAATGTCTCCATGAATGACTGCAACATATAAGGTGAAGTGGTATCTACTAGTAGTAACACGAGCAACTGTCAAGTGACCCAACGAATGCTGATACAAACTGAGGTCTTCAATGACCACCATGGTACATTTCTACAGCATGAGAATAAATGATCTAAAGTCGACCATGTGAGAAATCGTTTGATTACCGGTCATTGATGTATACCATTAACAAACGCGAGACTACTCACCGATAATGATAATGAGCGTCAAGGTACCCAGTACAATCCAACAAGTGTGAATAGATGAGCTGGAGTCGAACACCTGTAAAAATCTATCGATTAGGAGACAATGATGGTTTCCCACTGTCGATAGTGAAGGATCTACCACTAATGACTGCAAACCCCAAGGTACTGCCAAATGAACTCTAGATGTTTTCCCCAGAGCAATGAGTCGAAGTCTGTAGGGAAATATCTGCTAGAAGGAAGGCATTAAGGCATCCTCCATCAATCTAGCGTGAGTGTAACCCGTAGGCCAATAATGTGGAAGGAATTGGATGAAAAAGATGTAGTAACCCAACCAAAGTATGTTTCTTGCGTACACAAGATGTGGCTAGTGCATGGCATAAACCCTCTGAACCAACCAATAATGAAAGCTAACATAGAGGCAAGGTATCCACCAATAGGGTCAAATGGAATCGAAGGTACTGCATGAATCCCAATGTGTGATAATGTAACCTGATGTCGAACACAAGGGAAACCACTCAGTCAAAGACCCATGATACTAATCGATGCCAAGCACAAGGTGACCTATCAATAATGAAAATAGGGCCAGGGTGCAGCTCTAGGCCTCTCCTCAGAGCAAGATGTTGTCGTCAATAAGGACAAGACTCGCCAGCAAGAAGTCAATGGAGACCTTCTCAAACTGGCACGAGTAAAGGACCAATATAACTGATGTGATGATAGACATGGCACTGACAACCAAGGATGGCTGACTGAAAAATAAGTCAAGAGACACCGCAGAGAGGCCAACTCAGGCTAACTTCCCTTGAACAAAAGCATGACTCAATGTGACTATGTGGCAACATATGATGACTCTGTATAAGCTCGTTGCACAGGAGGCAAAAACAAACCCTCCATATGATTGGAAGAGATAATCAATCGAGGGAGAACTAACTCAACAATAAGGTTAAGTCATACCTAAGTCAAACTAAATCCCACCCAAATGGAGGAGACTTTGTTTCGAGTGCTTTGTTCAAGGGCAACACGACTGACTCTAGATGCCAATAATAAATGGAAATATTGTCCCGTTCCCGCTCTTTTTTGGAATATATAATTTTTTTGGTCTTTTTCTTTAAAGCTGGAAAAAGAATAAAATAATGCTATAATACAGTGGAACGAACGAGTGTCAGCGAAGCAGATGATCTAGTTCCTGGGATTGGAACATTCCTATGCTCAATGCAGGTGAAAACTGGCCAGAGACACTCAAAGGTGTGTTCCTTCCATGGGTCAAGGTGTGTCAAGCTGCAGAGGTCAAAGGTATGCAAGTTTGATTTTGCAGTCGTCATGGTCAAAATTTGGCTTAAACACGAGTCCAAGTGAAGCAGGCTTAAGGCCAAAAGGTGTAGATAGTCAAAATGTAATGCAGTAGTACAACTCAACACAAAGGAGCCTCTAGGGTATAAGGCCAGAATGAAACGAAGAAGCAAAGAGAAATGAGTCTTCATCGTATAATGCATGGTGGAACTATAGAGGACTCTCGAGCCTACTCAAATTGAAGCAACATGGACAACAAATGTCTATGAGGTGCTAACTAGGATGCCCATGTAAAGGATGGCTCTACCATCGTGTCATGATTTAAAGAATCGGCGAGTGAAGATGGTTTACGAACCATAACACGATGGGATCGACCCTATGGCAAGTGTATCGACAGATGGAGACTAGTATGCATGACGCAATGGAAAAATGGCTTCCCTAGCCTATATAACAGTGAGAAAACGATACCTGCCATGACGGGTCAATAATCATGGAACCGTCTCGAAACTGTCGAAAATGTCGAAAATGTCCTGAAAATCAAACCATTCTTGACATTCCCCTCTCCCAAGTTAAAAGTTACATGAGACCAAACAAAATCAAGTTTTGAAAAAAATTTACATTTTCAAAGCTTATAAAAAGGTTTTTGGACTCGCCATTTTCACCATTCGAGTTTGAGAGCAGAGAATTGGAGCAAAAGGAGCTAACTTCCCATACGCCAAATTCAACCGTTCAAATTCCTCCAAAATCTCCAAGTAACTCTCATTCTTAACTTGTAATTGATTGTGATTAGTTTTAGAAGTTTTAATTAATGTTTTACAATTGAGTTTGTTGCCAAAATTTTCTCCGCGGCGTATACACGGGTTGGTAATATGCAACCCACGTACACGCAGGCCCTACACGCAACTGTGTGTAAAGGAGACCCGTGTATATGCCACGGACATTTTAAAAAAGAAAACTAATGATTGAAATTGATTTTTCCTTCAGGATGACAATCACCTGGCGATAAAGAGAGCATACCGCAATAGATGAAGAAGTTATGAATAGTCCTGAGGCTCTTGATGCATTACGGGGATGCGGTTTGCTTAAGTTCTTCAAATTACCAAATATGAAAGCAAACACACGTCTGCTCGAGATGCTTTTTGATTACTGGAACATCGAGGATGATGCTTTTATGATAGACTAGATGCCACTCTAGATAGAAGTGGAAGATATCTATTTCATTACAGGCCTTTCCCAGAGGGGAGAGGTAGTACATTCCCAGGCAAGAACATGGAGTAGTCTCTCGATCGAGGAATACGTACAGATATATTGTCCGGGACATCCGAAGAAAGTCAGAAGTGAGATTTCCATCACACATGTGGTGAGTCTACCATTGAGGATAATCCTATTCATCACAGCTCGAGTGAACGGATCCACTTCTTTACATTAGGCATCATGGCTCAATATGAGCGTGGAAGTTGACTGTTTCACCACAGTGTTTGATTAGTGTACTCCTCTTCTGGCTAGCATGAAAAGTCAACTCACTTCTATCAAGAGAGAATAGACCAAACACTTTAGCTATGGGACTAATTTGTGCTCTTTCTTCTTCGAGAGAGTCCCTGCACTTCATCCCAGAGTACCAGTTTCAATCAGCACCCCACGAGATCCTCGAATGGGTAGGTGGGATGACCCGATGAAAAGTTTGGGAGGTGGGGAGGTCCCACGGACTGCTTTCGACGATGACTTCTTTTCCTGGTGGGATCAGTAGATCATCACCATTGATGACTATCCCTATTCTAGGTTGGATTTCCGAGGAGATCTTGATCTAGCATTACCACCGACTGTAGCATGGGGCGACATTGGTAAGTGATTTTTGAATTTATGATTTTTTTTTAATTTTTCAAATATAATAATGAACTTTAAAAATATTTTTGATAGGATTCAAATGACTAATATAATGATCATGTTCTAGATATTGGGCCTGTACGACCAGATGAGTTCCCACAGCACAAGCGTCATGGCCAAGGGGCCAAAGAGGCGACTGCAGCCATGGAACGAACTCTACATACAGTTCAACGACATTTGGTGAGGCTGACCCACTAAGTTCCAATGGCGACAATAGAAGACTTTCCTATAGAGATGCAGCGTCATGTGGTTGGCATGCCATGTGACTGGGTCTGCACTTTTAGGCGTGTAGCCAATGCAGTAGTTTCCTACTTAGCCGCTCATCCTGAGCTGGGGAATTAGACATAGTGGACATGATTATGGGCATTTGAGTCCCAATTTTGTATATTTTTTGAATAGACTTATGTACACTCGAGACGCTTTATGATATATATATATCTATCTATATATATATATATATATACAATTTGACTTTTTGATGCTTAATTTATTATGATGAATGATTGATGTGCCAGTCTAATGCTTGATTAGCGATAGAATCAGCTAACCAATTATGAGATCTTGGAATATGCAAATAATTAATATAAGTAAATGATCTTTGCAACAACCTCACCCTTCAATACTGGCAATATAAACATGGATCCCTTACCCGATAAATGTTATTTAATTGTGACACTATCAATTGTGAATCAAGATAAACTACCAACGAGTCGATTTCGTGAGAAATTGCCTCAAATAGCAAATTAATGATGGTAGTTTACTCAGCCATATTGTTTGAAGCGGGACCGATGCATACTCCCCTTGATACCATCAATTGACCAATTGGATAATACAGTACCCAAGCTGCGGAAGCGAGATTCCGAGTGTGCCGACTAGCACCATCGGCGAACCCAAAATAGACCAAGTCATCCATGAACACCTGCAACAGCAGACCAAAAAGTGTTGACATCACGAAGCTCTCGATAATATATGTACAACTATACATAATATACAAAGAAGCCATTTGCCTAATTTCTACTTAAACAAAGTACTTCTTTAGGTAGAGCCCGTTTCGGGGCTCTGCCAGCTTGTTTCCTTCAAAGTCGACTAACTCATACGACCCTTTTTCTAACACTCGTTTAATAATGAAAGGACCGTACCACATGGGCTTAAACTTGCCTGCCCCCAAGGCGTCCTTATCTTGGTCGTAGACCAAGACAAGGTCACCTTCAGAAAAGACTTGAGGACGGAGAGATTTATCATACTGCGTTTTTACCCTTTTCTTATGGGCTTCATTCATCATGGCGGCATCTCGACGTTGCTCATCGAGATGTTCCAAGTGAAGAAGGCGCTCTTCAAGACTTGAAGTCTCTGGAAGGAGCTCTACAGCTAATTTGAGAGACAGAATCTCACATTCGATCGGAAATATAGATTCCATCCCGTAAACTAACTGAAAAGGAGTAAAATCAGTAGCAGTCTTTACGGAGGTCCGGTATGCCCAAAGAGCCGAATACAACATAACGTGCCAATTGGACCGATTTTTATCGATTGTCCATTGGAGTATCGTCTTAAGAGTTTTGTTTACTGCCTCGACCTGTCCATTGGCCTGAGGATAATAAGGAGACGAATGTTCCTGCCGAAAACCTAGTTTGAGAACAAATTCGGACATTATTTGATTCTGGAAATGACTGCCATGGTCAGTGAAAATCTCTCTTGGGATACCGGACCTTGAGATAATCTGATTAAAAATGAACAATGTTGCTGTCTCACTATCGTTTTTATAAGTGGGCATGGCCTCGACCCACTTCGTGAAGTAGTCTACGGCCACGATAATATACTTGTGATTCGCTGCTGAAGGCAGATGACAAGTTGTAAAATCAATACCCCACTTAGTAAAGGGACTGACAGTGACAACAGGAAAAAGAGGAGCTGGATGTGCGCACATCTTTCGAGTATAAACTTGGCACGGGTGACAGTGTTTGACCGCTTCAACATAATCTTTGAAGAGCGAAGGCCAAAAATAGCTGGCACGCAAGATACGCTGAGCTGTAGCAAGCCCTGATAGATGACCACCACAAGCTCCGTTGTGGCAGTCATTTAGCACTGACTCTGCCTCCTCTAAGGTTAAACACCACCGAAGGATTGAATCAACCCCCCGACGATATAATGCATCACCAATGATAACGTAATTTTTAGCGAGGTGACGTAATTTGCGACGTTCATCCTTAGAGAAAGTAGAGGGAAATTTCAAAGTCTGGAGATAAACAATGATATCTCCATACCAAGGGTTGAGTGAAGAGATGAGGAATAAGTGTTCGTCGGGAAAACTTTCCTCATAAACAGTATCCTCTCCACAAGGCAGCTTGGAAATTAGCTCGGCAAAAACCATAGATTTCTTGGACTTGGCGGATAAGAACTCGAGATCAAATTCTTGTAGAATGACAATCCATCGATTATATTTTCCCCCAGTCACTCGCCTACTGAGGACAAACTGAAACGGATTGATTGCTGCAAAGACAAAAGTTTTGCGTAGCAGAATATAATGACAGAGCCGCTAGACAGCGTGGACAGCTACTAAGGCCAACTTCTCAACCAGAGAATAGTGAAGTTCAGGACCTATCAAGCCTCGGCTCAAGTAATAAATCACATGCTCTGTGAGAGAAACGTCTTCCTGAACGAGTACCATACGAATGGTTGATTCTGCTGCAGCGAGATATAAAAGGAAGTCCCTACCATAATATGGTGGACTCAAAAGCAGGGCAGAGACTAATGCCTTCTTCAAAGCATCAAACGACCGCTGCACAAAGTCATCCCACACGAATGGAACCCCTTTGTGGAGCAAACGCATAAACCCTTTGGTGATCTTGGCATAGTTCGCTATAAACCGTCTTAAGAAATTAGCCTTCCCTTGAATACTTTGAAGTTGTCGAATGGAGGACAGGGGAGGCAACTGGACTATCGCCTCTACCTTGAAGGGATCAACCCTAATCCCTTCATTTGACACGATGAACCCTAACAACTGATCGAACGTAACCGCAAAAACGCACTTGTTGGGATTCAACCAGATTTTATAAAAATGACATCACTCAAAAGCCATTCGAAGGTGACTGGGATGATCAATTATTTTTCGAGAACGAGCAGCGAGATCATCCAAGTACGCTTCGATGATATGTTTGATGTCGTGGAAAGCATATGACATGGCCCGTTGGAAAGTGGCTCCAGCATTTTTGAGACCAAACAACATCTTTTTGTATGCAAAGGTACCCCAGGGACATATAAAAGCCATCTTATGTTGATCTTCAGGATGGATGGAAATTTGATTATAACCAGAAAAACCATCCATGAAGGAAAAAATCTCATTACCCGCACACTCATCAATAATCTGATCAATGAATGGCATGGGGTAATTATCTTTTGTACAAACCTTGTTTAAGTCCCTAAAGTCGATGCATACTCGAATTGTTCCTTGCTTTTTATCTACAGGGACTAGATTAGAAACCCAATCGGTAAGAGGAACAGGGTATATAAAACCCGCCTTGAGCAGCTTCTCTACTTTGGCTTTAATGGCTACCGCTTTCCTAGGATTAACCGGTCGAAGTCTTTGACGAACCGGTTTAGCATTTTCATATGTCTTGATCTCATGCTGAACTATAGAAGGATCAATGCCAGGCATTTCCTCATAAGACCAAGCAAATACATCTCGAAATTCGTTGAAAAGGTCGGTGTAAATTTGCACTTCTTCGGGGGAACATTCAATTCTGATGAAGAGATTATCAATCACATTAGGGTCCCTAGAGATGTTTATAGATATCGTTTTTGAGATCATCGACATATTACCTTCGACATGAACGTGTGTTGGAGCCAAAGGATTTGATATCTTACAAACATCACTAGTGAATAGCTTGGAGAACCTAGCTTCCACTTCCTGCAATGGAGGAAGGAAATATGAACGATGGTGTAAGTCTTCCCAAGGTCAATCTACACCCATCATCACTTCGAGGATTGCTTCTTCAGAAGGTAAAACCGTATCTAAGCAGTCCAAGGTGGAGGTGGAATCAAAGGCCCAAGTCGGGGCCACATAACCCTCAAACTCCTCTTCGAAAGAAGGATCGGAGTGGTCGTCTGCAGAGTTAACAATAGATTGGTATCTAAGCTCAGCCACAGACATAGGGGATGCCATTCCATTTACTTGTCCTTCAGCTAATGTGGTCATAGGTGAAGGCAAGGTCCAAGGGTCCGAAAAATAATGAGTTCGAAAGAACCCTTCTCAAGGAGACTCCTTGGATGATGAAACGACATTGATTCGAGCGATAGGAGAGGGAAACTCAAAGGTACCCATCAATGAGGAATACATCCCAACTCCTAGATTCTCCGTAGGTGGGCGAGGGTTATCCACTAAGGGGACAGTAGAGTCAGAAGTTGCTTGAGGATCAACTAGACAATAATCCAACTGATCAACCTTAACGATTTTCCCTTCATGAGGAAATCAGATGACACGAAATAGAGTCGAAATGACGGCATCCATCTCGTATACCCAATTCCTTCCTAAGAGGAGATTATAGTCTAGGTTAGCATCTATGACCTCTACTTCAATATTGATGACCTTTCCTCCAACACATATAGGAAAGGTCGGGATAATCCCATGCGGCTTGTGAGAATGGCCATCAAACGCAGTCAAAAGGGTAGGTGAAGGAACAACCGAAGGAGATCCAATGGCCTTCTAGCAAGACATCGACATGATGCACGTGGAAGCTCCTTCATCAATAACTATGAAAAATATTAATCTTTTGGTATGTAGACTTTATCTGAAAATCCATGTGATGAGGGAGTCGCTTTTTGACATTTAACATGTCAAAAGTGAGCACTAAAGAGTTGTTTGGATCAACTGCCCCAATTGCCGAGAGTTAAGCACTTCGCTGAGATGGACACGACTGGAAAACCTCTAAAGTGGACATGGCGCATGGACTGTGGGCAAGATCCTCCACAATGGAATAATTATGGGCGGCCCTAGCGCTAGGATTGATAGTCGCGCATTTAGCAGAACCTTTCAGTATCTGTGGTATAGTCTCAACAAGGGGTCGCTCAATATGAAGGTCGGTATTTATGGGAGCAGTTTTGTCCTTGGAAGTTTCGGCTTCACCATAATCATGTGACTGAGTAGCCACATGTACATTATAATGCATCATGAAAACGTTCGACGATTTTTCCCCTTCCTGGCTGCCCCCTGAGGAGGTACCAGGATTTGAACTCGCGCCAGCAAGCAATTCTTGCCCTTGGGGAAAAGGGTTGGTTAACACAACTTGAGACCTAGAAGCCCCTTGCTACCCTAACAAGCACTGAGCGTCCTGAATCTTCGGGCAGAGATGAGTTAAATGGTCTCCACTACACAACTTGCATGGAAACTTGACTTTCTTTTTAGACTCATTTCTACCCCCACCGGCATTATTGCCGGATTTATTTGTGTCAGCCTTCCCATCCTGATTCTTTTTCTTACCTCGTCCTTTCTTTTTCCCATTGGAGTTTTGATTTCCTTTGGGGTTATCAGATTGGACGGCATTAATCGAAGAGGGTTGGGAAGACGAAGTAGTAGACGATGTGACTTGGTTGTTTGAAGTAGTTTGCAATGACAACTGCTGCAATTGGCTAAACAAGTTCACCGCATTTGTGTCTACCGATCCAACGATACCATCCCCATGGGGACCTGGCTTCGACTTGGCTATGTCAACCTTCGACCCAGGAGCATCTGGAATGTATTTTTGTAGGATCCCAAACTGAGAGTAGATCAATTCTAATTGTTGGGCCCTAAAATAGCTTGCTCCTCGGAGTAAACTCCGGACATCGAGACATCCTTAGAGATCACAGGTTGTAAAGATTTCAAAAACCATTCGAGACGGTACTCCGGAGGGATTTCGGCTTTAATGAGCCTCTTTCTCCGTCTCCATTCCTGAATATGGTCAGACATGTGAGTTGTCGTGTCCTGACGAAAATTGGCCAGAAGTTCAGTTCCGGCATCATAATGGATGGGCAACTGGAAATGATTTAAGAAAATGTTAGCTAAGTCGGAAAAATATGTAAAGCTACCCCCTGGCAACTCTATATACCATTTGGCCGCATTTCCAGTCAAGGTGCGCTGAAAAAGTCTCAACCTAACTGAATCATCAATAAGGGAGTTCGACGAGCACCACAAATGGAATGTGGTCACATGGTCGCCTGGGTCCTCACCACTCTTCCCTTTGAATTTTGGAATGTCCGAAGGGAGTTTGGTTGGGACCAGAGGCCAGGCCAGATTATATTTGATTGGATCGTTTGTTAACTTTGTGAGGTCTGGCAAGTTCAAAGTTGCCATAAACGGAAGACTAGGAGGACCTTGGGGGTTCCACCCAGACTGGGCGGAACTCCCAAAGTTCTGAAAAGATTGGCCTGGATTTTGGAACGCACCAAGCTACCCGAAGTAACCTACAGAACCAGCTGAACCAAAAGGCATGCCTTGTGATCCAGCATAACTCGGAGTTTGACCAACTCCAGCCGCAAAACCTCCATAACCGGCAAAGCTTCCTCCTAAAGGATTATAAGGAGCAGACAACTCCTGATAAGGATCCCAAGCAGAGGCTAGGGGAAGAATATTTTGAAATGAACTAACCATGGAGTACAGCCTATTCCCTTGTTGGCTGAGAAACGAATTCCCAGTTCCCATACTACTAACCGCAGGGTTAGTCCAACCCTTAAAAGGATTGTTGCCTTGTCCTAAAGAAGAGAAAGGCAGAGATCCAATTGTTGGGTTGGAATGTGGTATATGACCACTTCCAAAAGGAAAACCCTGGAATGAAGTCGATCCATCCATCATGGATGTGGCAGCACTAGACGGAACTGATGGAATACCCTGTGAATGGGTGCCAAATGGGAAAAATCCAAAACTAAAAGCATTGGTTTGGGAGTTTCCACTCGTAGAAGGAATGGAGGTAGACCCAACCAAAGATGTGCTAGAAAAAGACCCGAATAAAGAAGCAAAGGGGATGGAAATAGTTCCTCCCCCTTGTATAGATATTGGAGTCTGCATAGTCGTAGCACTTGTAGTATAAGCCATGCTTCCAGTAGTGGTCATCGATGATAAGTGCGTAATGTGACCTGGACTTGACGGTCGATGCGTTGGAGACCCAACGTATTGTAATACTTCTGGATGACAAGGAGGTAGGGGAGAATTCAGAGCCACTAACGACTCTGAGAGTTCTTCTACCTCTACGTTATCTTCCGTCTGAAAGAGAACTCGAGAACGTACTAGAGTATTTCTCTCTTGTTCTGTGGAAGTACCAGGTCTATCTTAAAGACTGATGCCCCCGAGGGGAGGATCAATCCCCGATGCGTCAGCTGCCATGGGACGAAACCCACCAGTAGTATTACCTCTGTGCCTTCTAGGTGAAGGCTCTAAACTTGGTGGTGAAAGACCACGAAGTCTTCAAGACCGTCTAGGCGATCGGTCAGCCACTTTGAATTTTTTGTTAAGATCTAACTAAAGACTCAAAAAATTGAAAGCTAGGGCAACTAGGAGCACAGAGCACACACTATAAAGTCCCTAAAGATATCAGCTAGTCAAACAACTTCCAAGTATTTCCACTCCGGGTGATTAGGACCAGACACCAAAATATGAGAAAGTGAAGTAAGGGGCCTTCCGAAGATAGTCTGGGATAATGACGGCCCAGTCCTATCAGCGAAGGTAATAGAGGAAGTTACACTGACCTCCTAACAACAGCCTGCGCCGGTGCAAGCGCCCAAGCTTTGCAAGGGTGCCCTCCAGTAGTACCGTTGAGAGTGATACAACGTTGACCTTAGGTGCCACGGGATTCCCCTCCGCAGCCACCTGTATAGATCCCTAGGAGTAGCAACTAAGGTTACCAACTTGTATCAGAAGCGAGGCGGAACAGTCATGAGGTAAGTTCGGACAAGTAGGAGAGGGGATATCTCTCTTCCCTGTCTTTACAGACCCTCGTGCTTAACTCCCAGATCCGGAGCTTTCCGAGTATTCCTAACGCTATTGGATTTTCACTCACTATTCAGACTCCTATGTTTGACAGTTTAAAATGGCCTTGGAGAGTTAACTCTCCACTCACCTA
>APFE031670062.1:0-24563 GCA_000404065.3 Pinus taeda | reverse complement strand
TACAATTTAATAATTTTTGTACCAAAATATTTTACAGAATTTATATTTATAGAAATTTACCAACTATTTAATATACATAAATAAAAATAAAACTCAGCATGACTTCAGAGTAAATGTGAAAAATGTTTTGACCAAGAAGAAAAGTTGTTCTTTTAAGTTTACAAACCGTCCTATCTAAATGCTTCAAGCAAGATTTTTTCGTACAGACCTTCACCAACATGTTCAAGATCAGATTCCAGGCCTGGAAAGACAGAGTACAGACTTGATAATGGCTAGAATAAATGAAGCAGTGGAGATACAATTCATCAATTATTATTTGCTTAAAAAATCCCGTAAATAGTAGAAATGTTACCTTGCCCAATTATTTTTGTTATAGCAACCGCGGATTGCCACAAATCCGTCCTAGGCACTACAGGGATTTTTTTATGTGCATTCAACAAATCAAGCTAGAGTATATCTACACTCTAGTAAAGATTCTTGAAAAAAGCCACTTTCTTTAGACGATCCGGAACCAACATGCAAGTTAAAAAGCTTAGGAGAAGATCCACAAAGTTGTTTCCTGCCTTGGCATATAAGATTTTCTCAGTAACCTTATTAACCAATAGCCTCAAATTCACGCCATCAATTACCTTCGACATAGAAATCCTTGGAGCCATGGAATAGGGATTCACGGCAGTAACATCTCGTGCAACATGCTACCGCTGATATTCGATGTGATACACAAAATGCGAAAGCCCTTAGAGGCTCTCATGGTGGAGCTGTCTTTCGCCTCTCAAATGCTTGGTTCTAGTTTATGACATTGATCTATGCCAATGGTATAAGTGTGGAACTGCAGGGTTTCAAATCCTGAGCGGTGAGGTTAATAGGGCCACATACTAAACCAATTAATGTATGGTTTTTAATATTGTTAACTAATTTTTCGAGATTTTTATTTTATAATATGTAATTAGTTTTACATTCTGTTTTTATGATTAATAAGTTATCGAGATACAATTGTCTCGTATCTAGATTTTTTTTTCTAAGATTAGTCTATTAACAAAAAGGGGAATAAAATTACAGCGAGACCGAAGTCAGATACATTGCCCTGAAGAGAGGCAAAGGTGTCAAGATAAACATGGAATGACACTGCCCCAGTTCAGGGAGCTCAGTCTTGAACCTTTTACTGAGTTTACAAAATACAAAAAAAGAGCTGAAATTCCATATCACCATCTGAACAAAAACATGCCCAATAGTATGGGTCGCCTGTCGAGCTATCATGACAACAAAAAACAAGCTAAACATCAGGAGGTTCTTCAATAATCCGGCACCAACCTTTATCATACATGTTCCCTTCAGGAGCTGTTGCTGAGTTGGATGGACCAGGGTTGACCGACGCCATAGCCACGTTCGGAGCGCTGCTGGCTGGTGCCTCAGGAACCTGCAAAGACTCTCTACCAATCTCCAACTGGATGCTCGATGTTGGAACAGAAACAGATCCCGGGCCCTCCTGATGGGAACTCGGCTCTCCCTCTTGGGCTTCCTCTTGGAATACCACTGAAATATGCGTTGTGATTCTTGGACAATTCAGAGCGCTGCAGAAGGTGAAGAGCACAGATCCATGAGGGGTGCCCTCTTCCACTTCGAGTGCGAGGATAGTGCCCAACGGAGAAGTCGCTAGAAGGGGAGGGCGACTCGGTAGACATGCTGGAAGGCACCCATCTAAGCTGACCTCGTCGAGACCTCATTCGATGGCGACGGCGAGGCATTGGGACGACCAAAGCAGTGGTAAGAGAGCGAGGCGGGGCATCGACGATGACAAAGCCAGCGGAGCACGTGACCACAAAGACCAGGCTAGCGGAAAACAGGAAAACTACAGTACGCAGGCCTAGTGCCCGGGATAAAAACCAAAAGGAGGACGGAGGCAGCTCTGCCGTAAGGCTAGAGCTTGGATACAGAGTCGCCTCCCCATTCATTCCACCATAAGCATCAGTGAGGATGAGACCTGCATAAATAATGCCAAAATCGAAGCTCCAACCAGACTTTGGAGAATTCTGTGAGTGAATCGTCGGGATTTGCTCCCCCGCCGGCTCATAATTGAGCCTTAAAACATCAATCTCCTTCAGGTCTCGAGAATCATCCAACATAACTGCCGCAGTGAATGGAGCCAAGGTTTGAATCGAGCCGGCGCGTGCGAGCGCATAAACCAGGGTGCCGGACAGGGATGGAGTATCAGAGCCGATGAACAGCGAGCAAGTGAACTCTGCATACACCAAATTCCGAGAGCCTTCATTTATGAACTGGTTGATCATGCTGTAGTGGGTGGGCAGGTGTCGTACCTCCTCGCGCCACCTCTATCCCATTCAAAGTGATCGCTGTTTAAACACCTGCATCCGGGGGGTCTCGTATCTAGATTGCACATGTATAAATAAGTAATTTTATCATTAACACGATGTTCTTTCATTGTTGAGTTTCTAGACTCCATGTATTTGAAGTATATGGCTTAAAGGAGACATGGAGCATGAAAACTCTGAGGATACTTGAGTATAGTAGAATTATAGCCCAATGGAGTGGTGTAGGGGGATGCCCAAACTATTAACTCTTTGTAAGTTTATACCTTTCTGTTATAATGAAAGACGATTGGAGAAATTCAGTGGTATAAAGTTTTTTTTACACATATTCTTGGAAGTTAGAATACATGTTCGAGTTTTGAGTGCTTGTTGTTCTCAATAAAAATTGCCAAGACAGAGTCAAATGCCAATAATCATTGGATTGTTTGCTAAGAGTCTTAATTCCATGCATCCAACGGCCACTTGTTGTTTTATTTGCATTTACCGCAGTAAACTAGAGTTTAATCACAGTCAAATTTCTGAGGAATAGTATTTACATTTACTGCAACAAATCAGAGTTTAATTACAATGAAATAAATTTATGAAGGAACCTAACTCTTTGCTAGACTATTTTTGAAACTTACCATTAAACCACAAAGCCAACTTTGTTTGAATAAAAGAGGAGAAAGGAATTTATATCTTTTTAGAGGTATTGCATATATTTTGTTTTTGAAGGGATTTGAAGAAAATTTGGTTGCATAGCAATTATGGCTTCAATAGTTTCCATAGTTGGAGTTGTTCTTAATGGAAAGGAAAATTATCAAGAGTGGTTAGAAAGCTTAAAAGTGCCCTTGTCGTTAATGATTTGTGGGTAGTTTGTCAAGGCAAGAAGGATAGTGATGGAAATAAATTGCATTGGAGCCACTTGATAACAAGAAGCGGCGTGCAATTTGGGAGACAAAAGATAACAAGACATGCATTAATAATTTCATTGGTGACAAAAGAGGTAAGTCGAAATATTGTTTTTTGCGGTACTCTAATTTTTTCTAAGTAATGCTAATTTATTAATAAAAAGGTAAAAATACAGTGAGGCGCCGGCCTCTGCGGTGCTGAACAAAGTATATCAGTATGGAACCAATGAACTAAAAACCATGACTGCCAATCGAGGGGAAACCAGTCAGAAATTAGCCATTATCAACGCCCATGCAGGGGTCCCAGATCATAAACAAAAACATATTAAGCCCACACAGGGGTCCTGAGTGTGATTCAACCAAAATGAAACAAGTGGAATGAAAACTCATTGGGAAAACAACTAGATTGGACCTGGATATCACAACTATCACATGGGGCCCACTAGGCGTCTGGTGGAGGCTCCTCCACAATCTGACAGCCGTAGTCTACCCAGTCCACCGGCTCTTCCTCGATACGACAGTTGTAGTCATTCCCCTTCACCACCTCTGCAGACGTGCTACACCCTCTGTCAACGACCTCCTGCGTGCCGCCTGAGCATCCAGCGCTTGCATGCTCGCTGCCAACCAAGTCCTCGCCATGCAAGGTGCTACCATGTCTATCCTTGTGCCTGAGCAAAGCTATCTTCGCCTTTTTGCCATCTCTTGTATCTCGAGTCTTCTCGGGCTTCCCTCTGGTGCAGGTCTCCTCTTCCTCCAGTTCAATTCCCTGAGTAGCAATCTCCTCCTGCTTACTCAATTCTTCGCTAAAAGCTATAGTGATGGTAGCGATGATGGCGGGACAATTCAGCGTGCTCTGAAAACGGAATTGGGCTGTGTGGTAAGAGGAGTGAGGGGGTTCAAGAGGGCCAGTCATTTGGAAAGCCGCATTCACTCTTCTGGCTTCAGAATTCTATGCTCGTCCTCTGTCGTTGTGGGTGTGCGGGTAATGGCCAGTAAGATGACCACTAGACTGATCAGAAGAAGGGATGGATGAGGGGGTCGCTAGTTTAGGCATGGATGTCAAGGCTGGGCGAGTGCTACGTCCTCGACTGCTACCGCATCTGCTCTGCATCCTATGGCGAATTCACGTCATGGCATGGCCAGTAGAATGGATATTGAAGTCTTGGGCTGGGATGAGAGAGATAAAATTAGGATGAGGGCCTGGTGAGGAATAATTCACTCTCGGAGTGTTGCTACTATTGAGCCTGGAAGCAGGGGAGTTCTGGGTAGAATTCAGGTTGCTTTGAGTGGTTTGGGTGAAATGGAATCCATTTCCCAAATCCACACAGCTAATAAGCCAACAACGATGCCCTGTAACAGTGCGGAAGTTCAGCTCCTCAGCTTGAGGGGGGCAAGAACATCTAAGCGGAGAGGGGGAGAAAGTGTTTTGGTTTGCGTTCGCCATGATTTTAATCCTGCTGTAGTCATCTCAACCTGAGCATGAGCATAAATGTGCCTGCATGTTTACAGTGTTGTGCCATAAATTGGCATGAAATGGGACGCGAGTGGCCATGTGGCTCGGTTGCCTGCCGTTCGCCTGTCCCATCTTCATTAATGCCCTTCTAATCACTCGCATCCGGGTGCACCCCATCACTTTGTACCAGTTCCTTATATTCTTGTAAATGGGAAACGTTGGTAATGATATTGCACAAACTTGTATGTAGAGTCTGATCACTATCCACCCCTAAATTTGCCAGGAGATCCTCTACTTTGTTACCATCTCTTCTGATGTGTTTGAAAGTGATTGCTCTATTATTGGTAAGCCAATGTTCTATGAGCTCTAGCCTTTCATCCAGTCGCTAGCCACTAACCACTTTGGAGGCCAATGTTTCCTGCAAAATCTGTTTGGCCATATTGATTAAAATCTGTGAGTCTCCTTCAATAACTAAGGGAAAGAATCTATGTTGTTGGGCTAAAAGAAGTCCTTGCCACATCCCTTCTAGCTCTACTGAGTTGTTTGTATCCCATCCAATTGAGCCCAAAAATATTAAGAGTGGTTTGCCCTTGTGATCCTGAAATATTCCTCCATAGCCTGCGTTGCCTGGGATGCCTTTGGATGCTCCATCAAAGTTTAATTGTATCATATTGTATGGCGGAGGAGTCCACTTGCTTTGGGAAACATGGCGAGAAGAGGATCTAGTAAGTTTGGCCTTTACCTGATTCATCTGCAAGTTCCAATTCGTCCATATGTTCTATTCCTGTGGAAGGGAGGGAAAGTCCTCTTCATTCCAAGTTTGGAGTGTTAAGGTTTCCTGGAGGTTGTTGCAAAAATTGCTCCATAGAACTTCTAATGGAGTACATTTATCTTTGAAAATGCGATGGTTCCTTTCTTTCCATATAGAACACATGAGAAGGCCTGGAATGATTTTCCACAAAGAGTTGAGCAATTTTCTTTTATATGGATTGGTTGCCCATCTGCGTATGTTATTGGTAATATCTTCTTTATTTCTTCCTTCTTTTTGGCATCTGAAGATAACTTTTTCCCAGAGTTTGTTTGCCAAATCACAATTGTGCATGAGATGTTGAATGGTTTCTTCCTGTTGTTTACAGTTGGGACACATGGAGGGTCCCTGGAAACTCCTTTTCCTTAAATTATCCCATGTGAGTATTTTCCTTTTGCATATCAGCCATAGAAAAGTGGAAACCTTGGGCCAAATATTGGGTGACCAGACTTTTTCCCATAGAGGATCCTTGATTGGTTGGTTTCCAATGATGAGTTTGTATGCCTCCTGAGTAGTAAAGGTACCTCTAGCATTATAGCCCCATCTTATTTTATCCTTTTTGTCAGAGAAGTGAATTTTCCTTTTATTTAGCTCTGTATCCAAATCATTTTGTGTCGATTCATTTCCTTGCGTGAGAATATGTGCTGAGCTTTTCCATTGTCTATAGTCGTGAATGAGGGTGGGCGTCCAACGTTGGCTAACTGTATCCATCTGATACCCTTCCCATTCTGGTGCTTGATAAGGTCCGATTAGGTCATTTAGTTTTGGTCTTTGTTGCCAAGAGTCACCCCAAAAGCGTGCATTCTTGCCATCCCTTATTTCCCAAAAGTTGTGTTGTTGGATTATAGCTTTGTGTTGGCTGACCACATTCCAGATCAAAGATCCTTTTTTCACTTCTGTGAGTATAATTAATTCATCTGTTGGGCGATTGTTAGCATATTTGGCAGTCCAGAGGATTGCCTAGGGTGTGTGCAGAGCAGAGATCCATTTCCACCATAATTTTGCGCCCATAACTACATTGCTATGTTGAGGGTCTCTGAGTCCTGTGCCCCCTAATAATTTTGGTAGGCAAAAATTTAACCATTTGACCAGTGCCCATTTTCTGTTCTATCTCGAGGAACCCCATAAAAAGTTCCGCTGCAAGTTTTTGATTTTCTTGATCACCCATTTTGGTGCTGCCAAAATAGAGAAAAGGTATAGAGGCATAGATTGCAGGACGACTTTGATTAGAACTAGATGACTGGCCATGTTGAGTGCTCTGAAGGTCCAAGAGGAAAGTCGAGTTTCAAATTTTTCTAGGAGCAGTTGCCATGAAGAATGCTTTAAGGCAAAGTCAGTCACGGGGGAACCCAAATATTTCTAAGTGAGAGAGGCGACTGTGAATCCAAGAATTCCGGCTATCGAAGACTGATCAGGGGGGTTATGAAAGAAAAAGATTTGGGATTTGACGACATTAATGTTGGCTCCAAAGGCTTTAGAGAACTCATTCAAAAGGGATTTGAATCTGAGGGCTTCTTGAACCAAGGGATGACCAAATAGCATATTATCATCCACAAATTGTTGATATGTGAAAGCAGGGGTATTGGGGAATGAAATTCCTTTGAGTTGTTGTAGATGCAGAGCATTTTTTATATTTCTTCCTAGCCCTTCCACCATCAAGACAAAAATAAAGGGAGAAAGAGGATTCCCTTGACGTTATGCCTCTAGAGAATGGAGAACATAAAAGAGGTTATCATACTCATGACCCATCTAATCCAAGGAGGAGAAAAGCCAAAGGCTATTAGCATCTTTTGGATAAAAGTCCAACTTAACTTATCAAAGGATTTTGAAAGGTCAATTTTTAGAAACATACCTGCTTTTTTGAGATGTTTCAAGGAGTGTATGATCTCATGGGTGACAATAATGCCATCTGTGATTTGCCTTCCTTCCACATATCCCGATTTTTTTGGCAAGATTAACATGGGTAACAAAGGCTTCAGACGTGAGACTATGACTTTAGATATGATGTTGTAAATTACACTACAGAGAGCGATAGGCTTGAATTTGTACGGTGTGAGAGATTTCTCTTCTTTAGGTATAAGAGCAATGAAGGTTGCATTCAGAGTAGGAAGCATCCAGCGAAGAGTGCGAGATTCCTCAACTACCTGCCACACCTCCTCATTAATGAGATCCCAGAAGTGATGGAAAAAGTTGGAGGTGAATCCATTTGGGCCGAGTGCTTTTCCTTCCTTGAGCTGTCGTATTTCTGATTCAACTTCCTGTAGGGAGACTGGACTGAGGAGTAGTTGATTGTGTTCTTTTGTTATAATTCTTGGGATGTTCTCAATAATCTTCTCTATAGTTGGTTGTCAATCGATGGATGGTTTATGATGCACTTTTTTGAAATGAGTAAGCAACTCTTGTTCAATATCTTCATGGGTTTCTAGTCGCTCTCCTTGCTGATTCTAAATATGAGCAATATTGTTGTGCATCCTTCTTTATATGGTAGTATGGTGAAAAAATTTTGTGTTCTACTCTCCCTCGCGGAGCCACCTGACTCTAGATTTTTGTCTCCAAAGAATCTCCTCCTGCTTTTCTCTTTCTGCTATCTTATTTTGAAGGTGTTTTTCCTACTCTAATAGGGCTTCCGTTCTTCCTTTCGTAATGATTATCTGCTGGATGTTTCGCATTTCCTAAGCTAAAGCTTTATGATCCTAAAAGATGTTGCCAAAGGTTAGTTGATTCCATTGCTTTATGTTCTTTTTGAGATATTTGAGTTTTTGCTGAAATTGAAACATTTTTTATCCTGTTAGAGGACTGAAGCTTTTCCATGCTGATTGAACCATATTGCTAAAGTCAGGATGTGTCAACCAGAAGGCTTCAAAGCGAAAGGGTCTTCGAGTTATGTTCCCAGGTCTTTGCCACTAAAGCGAAATGGTACAGTGATCTAATCCATCAAGGGGTAAGATCGATGCTGAGAAGTCTCCTCCAAGATGTATGGCATTGTCTGAAAGCAGAAATCGGTCAAGTCAGGAGGCGATTTGCTAGGTTCCAGTTCTTCTATTGTTCCAGGTGTGAATGCCATTGTTGAATGGCATATCAATAATCCGGTTGCTTTGTATGAAATTCTATAGATGGGTGTTTTCATTGTCTAATCTGTTTTTGCCTCCTCTTTTTTCTTCTAATTTGGTAATCATATTAAAGTCACCTCCTGCTATCCACAGTGGATGTGTTTTGGTGGAGTTGAGTAATGTTAGCATATTCAGTATTGCTAACTTGTTTGTTGCGTCTTGGGGGAAGTATACATTGGTGAGGTGACCATGTACATTTGTCCCTAGTATATGAAAGTTTGCTTGAATGAAATGATGACTTGCGTGGATGTTTGTGAGCATGATGACTCGTTCATCCCATGATATTGTTAATCCTCCTGAGACTCCTAGAGCATCCACTGCTATTGTCTGACTGCCTGGTCATTCTTTAGAAATAATTTGGCCCAGTGTGATAGTGTTACATTTTGTTTCTTGCATGAAGAAAATTTGAGGTTTCTCTTGTTGTATCAGATTTTTTATCATTCTATATTTCCCTGGGCTATTTAGCTCTCTTATATTCCAAGATGTGAGCTTCATATTTCACTATTGAGGAGGGGACTGTAGTACTTTGTGAGCTTTGAATATCTACCAGATTCCACCAGCATTTCCCCAATGCGTGTGGTTCTTTGCAGATCTATCTTTTTCCCTCTTTTTTTGGTGTCTTTGGGAATATGTTTCCCATCCCAGTGACTTCCTGGTTGGATTCCTAGAGTTCTTTGCTGATGTGCTCTAGAGAGAATGACTTCCAAACTTTCCAACTGTCTTTCTGGGATTTTGTCAAATTCCTTTTTCTTGCAAGCTTGATCTAGGCCGAAAATGTCAAGATCCCCTAGATCTATACTTTCAGGTTCTTCCTTCATATGATTCGTTCCATCATTTTCCGTTAAGAAGTTTGTTGCGACAGTGGGTATTTGTTGAAGGATGTCAATATCCATGCCATAAGGTTTCCAGATTGGAGTCTTGTTAGGATGGGAAGTGTTGGACTCATTGGTATGCGGGGTCTTTTGAGTATGCCCTGGGCTTGTGGGAATGACCTTAGAGGATAACTTGAGAGATTCTGTGGAGGGTAGGGGGGATTCAGGGTCTGTTGAAGGAGGGTGGGCTAGAATGTCAAAGTTGTTACTCGTGGAGGGCATTGATGGTTTGACTGGAGGAGTTTTGGGTTGAGATGAAGGTTTTTATTTTTATTTTTTTATGATTGTTTACCTTGGTGAAACCTTCAAAATCAGGTTTCTCTATGGTGGTAGAGGTTGTGGGTTTTACATTTAGCGGGTAGTCGCGAAAGAGATGGTCGTGGGCATGACATTTTCTACATATAAATGGAACATGTTCATAATCTATTGTTTGTACCCATTCAAAATCATCATGATATAAACTTACCGTATCTGGAAGTGCATTGCTTAGACGTATGTAGACACAAATGCGGGCATAGGATGTGTATCTTCTGAGTTTTATCTCTTCCGCAGTTTTTATGAACTCCCCCAAACCATTTCCGATGTCTTTCAGGGAGTCTTCATCCCAATATTCCAATGAGAGGGAGTAGAGGTGAATTCATACTAGTGCCCAGCTTAGATCCTCTTAGTCCGGGTTGAATCTCTCAATCCATTCTCTCAAGTAAAGACCAGCAACATTGAAGAAATAAGGTCCCCCATCTATTACTCTATTCCTATCTTCGATGCAGTTAAAAACCGCCGTGAAGAAACCTTTTGGTCCCAACTACAAGGTGATATTCCCTTTGGGTTTCCATTTAGCTGTGATCCATCCCTGCAAGGCTTTCTCTATGGGCCAAAAGCTAATAAATTTCCCTATTAATGCACGATCCTTCATGTATTGTATTTGAGTGTTGATTCTTTGACTGGGTAGCTCGATCTTTGGTCTTACTGCTGCAATAGGTTTGCATGTTGTCGAGGTTGCTTTAGGAGCCTCTTTAGTACCTGCATTAGCCGCCTGTGCGTGCTGATTCGTTGTCTCTTCTTCCCGTGCCTTTTTTTGTTTGCCTTGATTGGTCTGATTTGCCTACTGTGTTTGGATATTCGTTTGTTCTAAAACTGTTGTTTCGGTGTTGATTTGCTGGGTTGGAGGTTCTCTTGGCTCTGTGGGGGGAGGCTTAGCTTCCCCCCCCAGGAGGTACTCCATTATTAGTACTCTATTTAGCACTTTCAGTTGGTGCCAGTGCTTGCAGTTGAGCTATAGAAGGGGCGCAGTAGTCAGAACGGGTCTGCTGTTGCAGAGTTTGTCAAAACCCTAAGTCGCCATTGCTTGCGCGGAACTAAGATCTTTCGATTTTATTTTGTGGTATTCTATTCGAAATAATAAAGAAATTGAAAGAATTGTATGATTCACACTCAGAACTCGAAATTATTCAGTTATTGTTAAAGTTGCTTAATTAGCCTAACTCTATTGTAGAAACTTTGTGCCTTGCACAAAAGGTTCAAAAGTCTCAAGCTGAAACTTCTAGAGGTGATAAAAGTAGTAAAGGTGATGGTAGGAGTAATTATAGAGGCACGGGCGCCAAAAATAATCAGGGAGACAAACAACAAAGGAATTTGAATGATAGACCAACTATCAAATGTTTTAGATGTGGTAAAATTGGGTAAAATTATTCATACTGCTGCTAACTGTAAAATACCTTGGGAGAAAGTCAATGAAAGGAGAGAACAATTGAATGAAAAGAAAGATCAGCCACCATCAGATAAGGGAAAATCATCAGAGTCTGCACATTACATTGTTTCTCACTGTCAACACTACATTTTCTTTATGTCGCGATAGTTGGATTTTTTTATTCAAGAGCCACTTGTCATATGGCATTTAGGCGAGATTTTTTTGAAACTTTCAATGATGATATTGATGGTGTTATTTAATTTACTAGCAAGTCTCAAATTAAACCATCTGGCATTAGGTCTATTCGTTTGAAGATATCAAATGTTGCAGATTATGTTCTACATGATGTACTTTGTATTCAACAGTTTCAGCAAAATTTGATGTCTCTTATCCATATTCGACAGCAAGGGCATTCTATTCATATATTTGATATCATCATCAAGATAAGAAGAGCATTTGATCATGCAGTTGTTATGACCGGTGTGAAAGAAGGTACACTTTTAAAGTTAAATGGTACTTCATCTACTGATTCTTGTGAAAGTTATACTTTTTTGGCGTAGCAAAGTGACATCTTGTGTCCTAGCTTGTTGTGGAATGTTTGATTTGGTCGCATCAATTATGGCAACATCAAATTATGAAAAGGCAAGGTATTAAAGGTCTTTTGATAGTTCCAAGAAAGATTACACCTTCTGATGCTTGTATTTTGGGAAAACATTGTAAACAACATCTTCATAGTTCTTCTTTTAGATCTTCATGCAAATTAGGTTTTATACATTCAGATTTATGTGGACCTATGCCTGTTGCAATTGCCAATGGAAATAAATGTGATGACATTTATTGATTATTACTCGAGAATGTGTTAGGTGTATTTGTTGAAGAATAAGTCACAAGTGTTTTAAGTTCTTAAAACTTTTCGTTTAATGATTAAAAATGAAAGTCAACAGAATATAAGAATTCTCAAAACTGATAACAGTGGTGAGTATACTTCTCATGTTTTTGGACAATATTTGAAGGACAATGGAATCAAACATTAGACTACCATACCTTATAATCCACAAAAAAATGGCGTTGTAGAACGTATGAATAGAACTTTGCTTAATATGGTTAGATCTATGATGTTCTTTAAGAATGTTAATCTGATGTTTTGGGGAGAAACAGTGGTTTGTGCAGCTTATAATTGCAATCATTGTCGTTCTTCTGTCATTAATAATAAATCTTGTTATGAAATGTGGTATAATCGTCTTCCTATTGTTCAACATTTTAGTCTTTGGTTCTCTAGGAGTCACAAATGTATTTTCTTGGGATATTTTGCTACTTCCAAAGCTTGCAGGTTGTATGATGAAAAGAACAAGAAGTTCATTTTTTCCAGAGATGTTATTTTTCTTGAATCAGATAAAGATAATTCCACTATTGATAGGCAACTGATTCATTTGGAGAAACTTGCATCTAAAAAGTTTTATTTTGAATCTGATAATGATGTTCCACATACTGAGGGGGGGGGTTCCCATTCTGGATCAGTTTGTGGTTTTTCCATCATTCACTCATGAGAATGATAAGGATGTTACTGCTAAGGAAAATTTGGAGGATAGTTTTGTTTCTGCAAGGTCAAAAAGTGTTCCTGAAGAACCTATACTTCAAGATGAACAACTATCACAACCACTACAACAACCTTTAAGAAAATCTACACGTGCTTGATAAGTTCCAAGCAAGTATGATGATTTTGAAACATGAATGTCTTCTAAAGGTGACTCAGGTAATGTTTTGCATGACTATGAATTCAATCATTGTACAATTAATGAACCTAATTGTTTTGAAAAAGTTGCTAATTGTGATGAATGGAAGGATGCAATGCAAAAGGGATATGATGCACTTATTGAGAATGAAACCTGGAGGTTAGTGGATCCTCCTGCAAGTGTTTCCATTCAATTGGGTAATATCTCTTTGTTGAAGAACCTTAATCTGAGCTCCAATGATCTCTCTAGTCCTATTCCAAAATACCCGAAAAGACTTATCAATTTAAGTAATTTGGTTGTAAATAATTTTCGTAGTAGCATTATTCATAGTAACGTATGATTTAAGTAACACACAAAGACAAATTTCTAAGTATAATTTATAATTATAATTTGGAGATAAAAATCTAAGCGTATATATATATATATATATATATATATATATGAGTAACTTATAATTTAACTAACACATAGATAAATTTTTAAACATAATTTTATAATTATAATTGCAAGATAAAAAATCTAAGTATTATAAGTTCTTTCTCTTATATATATAAAAAATAGAGACACAAATTTCTATTTAACCGGTTCTTTCTTTAATACTCTTAATAATCAAAAAGGAATTCAAAACAAGACTATACTAGGAAAATAAAACAAGCAATTATAGCCTAATGAAATTAGAAAGCAATCCTACTCTATTAAACTTGTAAGTGATCTATTCTATTGAATTTGAAAACAATGGACCAATCTAGAAAGCAGTAAATTCTTTTTAAGTGAAAAACCAAAGTACAGGAAGCCTTTTGATATTACTAATGTGTGCATAGAAAACTAGAATAAATCTCAAACACAAAGAATGAAATAACATGAAATTAAATGTTTTAATCTATTTTTTAATTCTTTTCACAAGCACTTGTCCTCTAAGAAAAGAAAATAAAATACATGAACATGGAGAGAAATGAAATCCTAATTAAGAAAAACAGAGTATTGAATGGATGGCAAGAAACCAAAGTAAATAGAAATGAAAACACAACTTAAAGATTCATCGCCTAATTTCTAGAATCTGAAGTGACATTTCCACAAATTTACCAAATCCACATGCCATTTTCCCTTAAAAATGGTGTTACTACCTCAATTAGAGATTAGGGAGATAGCTACAGAGACTAATGTAGCAAATTATTACTAATAAAACCAAACAAAATTCTTCAAAATTCTTCTTAATTCATTACCCTTAAAAATGGTGTTACTACCTCAATTAGAGATTAGGGAGATAGCTACAGAGAGTAATGTAGCAAATTATTACTAATAAAAACAAACAAAATTCTTCAAAATTCTTCTTAATTGATTAACCGTAAGGGAATGCCGGACAACTAACTATTTGATGCTTTACATGTCTAAACATATTTTATTTAATATTAATAATTGGTTGATTTATTTAAATTTAAAAATATTGGTTAGATTTGTATTGTTTTTGGTGATTAAATTGTAATTTTAACATTAAAATTTATTATTATATATATATATATATATATTATATATATATATATATATATATATATTAATAGTTTATGTGATGCATTACATTTACAATAAGAAGAGGTTTATATAAATTAATTTTGTATTTTTGTTTGGTTAAATATATAAGTGAATTCTATAGTTTTATTTGGTATGTTACCTAAAAGATAGTGTAGTTATATTTTTGTAGAGTTTTTTTTCCAATTCACTTTAATTTTTGTAATGCTTTTAAGTTTTTTCTTTGCAATTCACTTTATTTTTTTAATTTAATTTGAAAATGTATAGTATTTTAGATCATAGCTATTTATACTTGACATCATAAATGAGATGAAACAATAGAGTCAAATCAGTGATATCATTGAAATAAAATTGTTAAATAATGTAATTTTCTATAACTTTAAAGATATAAAGTAGTTAAAAAAATATGTTTCTCTTTTGAATATGTATTTCAGTATACTATATGTGTGTTAATGTTTAGATTTGTAAAAAATTTCAAAGCTTGAAAGAAAAAAATAGTTAAAAGTAAAATAATATAGAAGCGAGAAAGTAAAAAGTAATTAAAAGTAAAATAATATAGTTATTTCTTAATAAAAGGAAATATATAACTCATTCAATTTTTAATATAAAATATTGATAATGATAAAATATTTAAAAATACAATTTAAACAATGAAAACTTAATCTCTCTTAATCACATATTTATTAGGCACTAAAAGAGGATAAATATCTTGACTTTTAAATCTTTCTTCAAATTTAAAATTTGATACCTCTAAGCTCTTAGTAGATCTAGATACTCACTAGTTTATATAATTTGATACTCACTAGTTTATACTAATTTTATAGATCTATGGTTAAAATGAATCTGTACTAATTTTATAAGTATGGTAATTTGGTACTCACTAATTTTATAATTACGTCAATTTGGTACTCACTGTGGAGTTTGGAATGTTATTTATCGTTGTTAATGATTTTTTGTTTGACACTAAATGCATATTTGTATTCATCAAGATGGTTCGTGTTAGCAGCATAAGTCACTTCACTTGTGACTGTCAGGTTGGTTTGGTTTTGAAGGACACCTCCAATTATCAGCAACCACAGTCGATTGGTCTCCATCATGTTGCCCTTCACAGTGGTCAGGATCAACTCCCCAATGATCATGATCACCACGTTCGTCCCTAGTATTACAACAGTGGTCAGGACCAGCATCCCAACAATCACGATCACGATCACCTTCATCCCTAGTATTACCAGATCCAAAGCCACCATACTTTGGTCATTGCCCATAATGCCCAAGTGGGGGACCTTGTCCCTCTCCCTGTCCCTTTTGGGCATCACATCCTCCTCGTGGTGGCTCAAGCCTTCCAGAAACCACTGGATGACATTCATATTTACCCTGTGTCCGTGTCCGTTTTGTAGGTGGCTTATGTTTACAGGATGGAGGGGCATACTTATCCCTAGCTTGATCGAGCGCATCTGCTTCACGTAGTATCAGATTTGAGGATGCGAGTACTACACCTTTGGTTGACAGTACACTATATCGACAATTGGTTGGGAGTTTGTTGTATCTTGCTCACACCTAACCTAATATATCTTTTGCAGCAGGAGTTTGTTCCAAATATATGCAGGAGCCCCATGAGCTTCACTGGAAAGCTGCAAAGAGAATCCTTAGATATGTGAAAAGTACTTCCAGTTTTGGTATCTTTTATGCTGCAGATTGCCCACTTTCACTGATTGGGTACATAGATTCTGAATGGGTTGGCGATGGTACAGACTGCAATTCCACCTCTAGTTATGTTTTCAGCTTTGGTTCAGGGCCTTTTTGCTGGTCTAGCAAGAAGCAATCCACGATTTCTTTATCTACAACCGAGGCAGAGTATAGAGGTGCAGTGAATGCAGCTACATAGGTTGTTTGGTTGCAAGGGCTTCTCTCCGAGTTTGGTATTCAATATCCACTACTGACTATCATATTTTGTGATAATCAAGGGTCCATTTAGATATCGATTGATCTAGTTCAGAGGCAGAGGACCAAGCACATCGAGATTCACATGCATTACATCCACGAGCTTATTCGTGACCGAGTCATATCACTGCAGTATTGCCCCACTGAACAATAGGTTGCAGACATCTTCACCAAGTCTTTCATTGAAAATAAATTTTCAAAACTAAGAGCTACGCTTGGAGTGGTGGAGACAATTGAGTAGTCCCTTTTGGGCACTTACCCCTTTTTTCCTCTTTCTTTTTTTTTCTTTTTTTGGTGGGGGGGGGGGGGGGTGGTGTTCCCACGAGGTTTTCCCTCTTTCTTCATTTCATGATGATCTTTTATTTATTGTACCTGAGTACCTAACATGGCATCTTGGCCAGGACTTAGTTTAGATAAGTGAGTTAGGATGAAGGGGGGGTGTTGGAATATAATCCTAACTTCTACATTTACTTTTTAGCCTAAGTATCCTTGACTTAGCCACATGCACTAAAAATAATGTTCACACTTAGTTTTTAATAAACTAGCTTAGTGGACCAACTTTCCCTTTTTTTTTCCTTTAAAGGCTTAATATTATGGAAATATTGGTCCAACCACTTTCCTAAACCATTTATACATCTAAATGCATATTCACACCTAACCACACCTCATCCTCTTGAGTTATTTGAGGATTGGGGCCCCACATGAAGATTCCCTCTTAAATCAAGGGATTTGGTCCCCCAGACCATTTTAGCATGTTTTAAAGTGGCCTTCCTTGGGAAATGTGCCCCTCCTCATCTTTTCCTCGTGGATGATAGTTGGCATTGGTTGTCTTGAGTCATTGTTTCTATTTTAGGCCTCCCTTTAGCTTTTCTTAGCCTTTTCTTGTTTTTTTACTAGCTTTTTCCTAGTTTTCTAGATTCAGCAATTTCTATATAACCACCTCCCTTTGGGATTAGAGGTTTGGTTGCTCAAGTATTACTATTGTTAATTAATTTAATACATTGATTTTATGGAGCAAATTGTTTCTCTCCTCTCTTGAATATCATCAAATTACTTGTGTTTAATTTAACTAGAATTCTATATCCATTGGAGTTTCTGCAGGGATCTACAAGTGCGAGGAAAAAAATGGTTCAGGAGATTGTGGCGGCCATGGCAGAGAACAATAAAGCAAAGGGTATTGTAGCCAAGCTACCGACATTCTCTATCTTGAAAATTCCTCCAATGCTTAGGTGGATATCTAGCTTGACAACTCTGAATTTGTCACCTAATAATTTTCCGTGACCAATACCTAACAGTTTATTGAATTTGGAAAACCCGACTTATCTTGGTCTTTCAACAAATAACTTGCAAGGTCCAATTCATGACAATGTTGGAGGTCTATCAAGTCTCACATAGCTGAAGCTGGATAATAACTATTTCAGTTGTTTCATTTACCAAATCCATGTACCATTTTTCGTTCAAAAATGGTGCTACTACATCAATTAGGGAGATAGCTACAAAAACTAATCTAACAAACTATTACTAATAAAACCAAACAAAATTATTTTTAATTCATTAACAATAAAGGAATGCAAGACAATTAACTACTTGATGCTTTACCAGTCTAAACATACTTTTATTTAATATTAATTTTCAATAATTGGTTAATTTTGTTTAAATTTAAAAATATTTGTTAGATTTGTATTTTTCTTTGATAAAATTTTAATTTTAAACATTAAAATTTAATAAATTTTTTTTTTATAATAATTTAATTTGATGCATTATATTTTCTTTTTTGCAATTCATTTTATTTAAAACATGTAATAGCTATTTTAGATCATAGTTATTTATTACTTGGACATCATAAATGAAAAGTAGATTAAAAGATAAAATTAATTTGAATATCCATATTAACTAATGTATTTTCAGTGTTATTATATAGGAAGTTTGAAAGGGAAAAAGAATTAAAAGTAAAATATGATAGTTATTTTCAAATAGAAAGGAAAATATATTAACTAATTTCATTTTTTAATATTAAAATATTAATTAATGATAAATATTTAAAATACAGCTTAAAAACAATGAAAATTTAATCTCATCTTAATGTCACATATTTATTAGGTACTAAAGAGGGATAAATATTTGGCATAAATCTCTTTCAAATTTAAAATTTAATACTTCTTAGGACTTGGTAGGATCTAAATTTATATAATTTTATAAAATCTATAGTTAAAATAAATTTATACTAATTTTATAAATACGGTAATTTGATACTCACTAATTTATATTATAATAGTTTTATGAATCTATGATTAAAATAGATTACACTAATTTAATGAATGGCAATTTGATGCTAGCTAATTTTATCACTAATTTTATGAGGAAGGCAATTTGGTACTGACTGTGGAGTCTGGAATGTTATTTATTGATTGTTAATAATTTTTTGTTTGACACTTAATGCAAATCTGTATTCATCATGAGGGGCAGCATATGTCACTTGTGAGGGGGCTGTGGTAGCAGCATATGTCACTTGTGACTATCAGATTGGTTTGGTTTTAAAGGACGCCTCCAATTATCAGCAGCCACAGCCGATCGGTCTCCATCACGTTGCCCTTCACGGTGGTCAGGACCAGCTCCCCAACGATCACGATCACGTTCGTCCCTGGTATTACCACGGTGGTCATCACGATCACGTTCGTCCCTAGTATTACCACGGTGGTCATCACGATCACGTTCGTCCCTAGTATTACCACGGTGGTCAGGACCAGCTCCCCAACGATCACGATCACGTTCGTCCCTGGTATTACCACCGTGGTCATCACGATCACGTTCGTCCCTAGTATTACCACAGTGGTCATCACGATCACGTTCGTCCTAGTATTACCAGATCCAAATCCACCATACTTTAGTCGTTGCCCATAACGCCCAAGTGGGGGACCCTGTCCCTGTTCCCGTTGGGCATCCCGTCCTGGTGGTGGCTCAAGCCTTCCAGAAACCACTGGAGGATGTTCATATTTACCCTCTGTCTGTGTCTGTGTCCGTTTTGTAGGTGGCTCATATTTATGGGATGGAGGGGCATACTTATCCCTACCTTGATCGAGCGCATCTGCTTCATGTAGTGTAGGAACGGGGTGGCCATCTCTGCCTGCATGAACGTGGCTTCGGCGATGATCTCCATGGCGCCACCTCTCATTATCTGCTTCAGTACTGCCAGCTTATTCAACCGTCTTGCGCAGAGCTCGGGGAACAAATTTGTTTGCCGTTGGCTGTGAGGCGGCCTTTGAACCTGTTTGTTCCTCTTTGATCAAATCTTCTCTTCGTAGCCTCTCCCTCTCCTTCTCGCTGCTTCTGTTTTTCAGCCATCTCATCCAACTTGGCTTTCCGTTCTGCATCCTGTTTGCGTTTCCTTTCCTCCTCTGTAAAAAACACACACACATATATATATATATATATATGAAGAGTTGATCATAGACGGAAACAAATAAAAAATCATAACACACTTACAAGTTAAGCACAATCTAATTATATAGAAATAGCATATGCTTGAATCTCAATCTTACCCTCACGCTTGCGGCCTTCTTCCTCTTCCTTCAATTTGATCAACCTTGCCGCCTCCTGCCTTCGATAATATTCCATTTTTTTGCGCATCTCTCTTTCCTGTTTCCTAATTGCTTGGACCTCTGCAACCCTCTCTTCTTTTTCTCTCTTCAGTCTCTCAAACTCTCCCTCACGATGACTGACTACTTGATTGTGAAAGACATTCTGCGTTATCAAAACAAAACAAACCCAAATAAGTCCGCCCGTCCGTCGCACTGGAAAAAACATAAAATAGCTCACCTCCTGCCATGATGGGTAAGAAATTTAAAAAATGCAAAACACTACCTTGTCGCTCAACATTCGTATAAGCCTATTCTTCTGCGCAACATCTACAACGTGTTGTTGTCTGCTCTCTTCAATTCCTCGGTGTTGGAAGAAAATTTCATCATCTACCAATTGTTTTTGATAGGCCGCTTCAATCAGAGGGACTTCTTCTCTTTTGGCCCTCTCCAAGTAATCCCTAGCTTTTTCTACTTTCTGGAATTTGCGCTCCATTTCCTGTCTTTTATAAGTAGCTCTTGCATAGCGTGTTCCATGACCATCTGCTTTGTGACCTTTTCCTGTGGGAGAATAATAATGAGAAGAAAGAATAATGACAGTGTATCTTTCCTCTGCCATAGAGAAAACTAACATTTCATGCGATGCATAGAATTCCCCTTGTCTTCTCTGCCACTAACATTTTATAGAATTCCTCTCCTCTGCTACTAACATTTACATTAATGCATGGCATATTTAAGAGAACCATATAAGTACGCAAATACTCCATAATACATAATTAATACTGCATGCATGCATACATACCCCTTCAATAGCAATTGCAATAGCAGCAGGATTTTTGGGCTTTTTCCCTTTCCTTCTCTCAGCTTGTTGAAGCATTAAAGACTTGGCTTCTTCCGATTCCTTCTCTTCAATCTCCCTCCTAATTCTCTCCTCCTTTCTCTTTTGATACTCCGATGCACGTCTCTTCTCTTCCGCTTCTTCAATTATTCTTTGTTGCTTCAATTTCTTGGACTCTTCTTCTCGTTCCTTCACAATACCATACTATAACAGTGAAAAAAGCAAACAAAGTTATTTATCCAGCCCGATACACATACACACTAGTCCAACAATCAACACACACTCAAACAGCTAAAAACAATTAGCTGCTGCAAATCTGGAACATACCATTTCACGCATCTGCCGCTCATGCTCCTCCTTGCGCCTCTCTATCAATACTTTGCGAGCAAGCAGCGTGCTATGCTCTCTCTATATCTTGAAGCAATACCGGCGAGTCATCATGTTGAGGAGCTTTGGCGACCTTCTCAATACCTTCATGTATAAGGCTCCTACCCTTGTTTAAGCGCTTCGCAAGAATAGTTAAATGATTCCAAATCTTGTCCGACGACTCAAGCTCCTGCACCAATATTAAATCCACCAACTAAATTACAACTACATCTAGAATTATCAAAGGAATAATACTCGAATTATGCATGCACATAGACGCATTAATTAGCCTTTTGCGTTCTAAATAATGAAAATTCTCAAAAATACCAAATACTACTTCACCTGACTGCCACATTGGACAATGCCTTTTAAATGGTCAATTTTCAACTGTAAGAAATTGCACTTGGCAGCATCCACACTCAGCTTCTCCACGGCAGCAAAATCAGAAAATGGTAACATCCTCGAAAGGGCTGTGATTTTCATGGTTTGATACACTTGCGATACCTGGAACATTAATCAAGGGTTAACCCAATTTAAAACCGCTTCTTCTAGATTAGAAAAATCTCTCCCTCTCTCTACATTTACATTTTACATTTTAGTAGACAAATCAGAACTGTAAACACTTTAACACACAGAGAAACAGATCGAATTGCCACCGTAATAAAAAAGCATGAATTACACAGAGGAAAAGGAAGAATCACTCCCATCAATGCCAAAAGTTGGTTGTAAATTTAGCGTTCACATTTACAAATCACAGGATCTGATCACACTATAAAAAGCAGTAAACAGTTCATATTGGAACAATGAAATAGGTACTAAATTGAACAATCACCTGTTGTAACACTCTCAAAGTAGTTAGCCTTTCTAAAGCAGAAATGTATTGCTCCAGCTGCACTTCTGGGACAGGCGAAGCTGAAGACAATTTGTCACTAAGTTCAGAGAGCTTGCCTAGCAAAGGCTGAACTTTGTAAGCGAGATCCAAAGGGTGGAAATCAATTTCCAGTAGATGATACAAATCTTTGACAGTTTGCGGAACATATGTCATGACCCCTTTGGAAACCTGACACACAATAAAGAGACCGGTTACCCACAAAAAATCGTGTAGCATGTACTCAAAACGAAAAAGAAATGGTGCATGCTGCAGAGAGGAGAGAAATTTTAAAAGAGGCATTTCAATTTCAGTTTCAATTAATTCAATAATAACTTTTGAACTTGTTATGCTCACCAATTCAGAAATAAGGGGCGAGAGTGACAACTGAAAAAAAAAACAAAAAGAAAGAGAAGAGCTTTTATATATCAGTAGAGAAAATGGAAGAACTGTAGGTACATACATAAATAAGCAAGCATCTCAGCAGCTAGAACTAGAAATCTTTGAACACCACCTAATTTAAACTAAACTAGGATCTTACCGTTACCGTTTCTTTGTTGTCCGTTTTAGGATCCAAACTAAATCCCAAAAGCCTGGCCATTCTTAAACTCCTCTCCTCATTTTTCAGTTCAAAATGGTGAGCTCCATGCTGCTTATGATCGTAGGGCGAAACAGAAATGGCCGCCAACAAGACAGATGATGCCATCAGCAGCAAATCCTTGTGGGTCAAGTTTTTATTGTATCTTTTTTGAAGGATAAACAGCTTGTACCATGCATAACCATGATACAAATGACTTTCTGATATCCAAAATATCTTTGTTAGCTTTGAATAGTAAATCGCCATCATTTGGGGCTTGAGAGTCTTCTTAACCATGCACATAAGACCATGAATATCTTCTATTGACCGAAAAGCTTCCTGCACATCCATCCAACCATGTCATATCTGTCAATAATCTAACACTACAAGGCAAAGCATGAAAATGACAAGTTTAAACTAGTTATAAGTTCACCAACCTGCCAGAGCTCAAGCTCGGTTGCAACCTTCAGTTGCTCAAACCTTGTATCAAGGTAAAGCTGCAAAGTCTCTGGTAGATTGAGATCAGGCATGTCTTCTGTTGGGGATTTTTCTGGCAAAATCCCAAAAACACAAAATTCATGCACACAGAGACAATGCTCTGTAAAAAAAATTCTTTCACATTCACTTCTATGTTAAATTCTTCATTACATTCGAAGTGCTGGAGATTTTACATTTCATATTCAAATAAAAAAAACATTGCCATACCATTCGTTTCAACAAACAACTATATCCACCTGTAATAAGAGATCCAATTGCATTCACTGTGGGGAGTCTTTTACACTGGTGTGTTTCCCTTGTTCTTTTCGCTGCTGCGAGCCTGCTTCTCCCATGTGCAAAATTACACAGTCACTTACACTTGCAGAATGGTCAACAACAAAAAATGGTTTTACATGTTCCGTAAAAACTAAACTTACGCGACCCCTCGTGAATAATAAAAAAAAACATTAAAATTAAAACAATTACTTATGCCCATGCCTATTTTAAATTCGTGCCCATACATGTATGAAAACATAAAGTCTTTTACCTAAGTTAATGACACATTCATTAAAAACATTAAATAAAACGTGCGGTAAAAGTAAAAATAAAGTTCGGGCAGGTTGAATGTAATCCTTCTCCGTTGACCTGATCGGACGCAATTCGCACACCAACTTCAGACAAAACAAACGAACTTTAGCGTCCGGGGAAAGTGGTTTTGAGTTCGTACACTGGACGCGTGGCCGCTGGTCGGGGTGTTCGGAGGCCCTCTGACAAAAACACCTTTTTACCAAAAGCGGTGCGAAATGCCTCCAGGTGGTTTGTGGTTTTGCTGGGTGGTTTGAGGTGCATTAAATGCTGGCCCGCGCGCGGTTGAAATTACAAATTCAACACTCCCCTTTAATTTCAACTGCTGGGCATTCGGTCATACCCAGACACTTCCTCAGAAATTCAAAGCTTTTCTGATCCAATGGCTTTGTCAAGATGTCTGCAACCTGTTCATGAGTCCTGCAATGTTCTAGGACAATTTCTCCATTGTTCACCAATTCTCTGATGTAGTGAAACCTTGTATCGATGTGTTTCGTTCTCTTATGAAACACTGAATTCTTTGATAATGCAATAGCTGAGCTATTGTCACAAAAAATCACTGTTGCTTTTGCCTGCTCTTGGCCTAAGCTCCTCAACATCCTTCTCATCCAAACTGCTTGACATGCTGCTGCTGTAGCTGCCACATATTCAGCCTCTGCTGTAGACAATGCTACAATGGACTGCTTCTTAGAAGCCCATGAAATGGCTCCTGAACCCATATGGAAAACATAACCGAAAGTGCTCTTCCGATCATCAACACTTCCAGCCCAATCACTATCTGTGTATCCAACCAAATCTGAATGTTCTGAGACATTATATAAAATTCCAAACATTTTGGTACTTTTGACATACCTCAAAATTCTTTTTGCTGCCTGCCAATGTGCCTCTTTTGGCCTCTCCATGAATCTGGAAATTAAACTAACAGCATA
>APFE031670058.1:0-35657 GCA_000404065.3 Pinus taeda | reverse complement strand
TATTGCTAGAAGTTCACCTATTCCCTAATATCGTACATTTTTTTCATGCCTACTATATCCCTAGCCAAAGGGCTATTGTTGACCCTAACTAGTAGCTGTTATTTACCTTACACCAGAGTCTATCAATCAAATGTTGCAAGTTCAACCTAGCCTTTATCAGACCCCTCTATCCATTGGAGACCTATTGGAATTATATATCACATGAGACCTAGTTAAGATAAGGTAAATCTTCCAGACCTTCAACATTGAAGACCACCATACTCCCACAGATACTCCACCTTATGCTGCCACTATTTTTTCAGAAATAGGCAAACATAGAATCACCATGTTATCTTGCATCCTAGGATATACCTCAGATGAGCATGTGGATGAGGTTATCTTGGCCTTCCTGTCCATGTTCACCCTAGGAAAGCCTCATGCTATCATGTACAATTATGCTCAGTTCATTGTAGACAGGATGCATGAACAATTCACAAGACTACCCACTGAAATAGTTTTCAAGTACTCTTCAGTGTTATTTCACATGCTTTTGTATTACCAAACAGACAAGTTCCATGTAAGCATCTAGAAGTTGGATACCAAGGGAAAAGAGAGATCAGTGGTCTTCTGGATGCCCTACATTTACATACAAAGACTTCATAGATTCATTTGTCTACGCAGTCATAAACATGATGACCAATAACACTCAACCTAGAATCAACCAAGAAATCAAGAGGGTGCTATAGTTGGCTAAGAACAACAAGTTGGGAGATTGGTACATGTACTAGAACCACACTAAAATTAGGATTTATGGATGCCAATTAACCCCTTATAAGTTTCCCAAATACCTCCCTATGAGGATATTTGCACTTGAGTATTTCAGAAAAATCATCAACTCTAATGAGGTCCACTTCCTATCTGCTAGGAAAAAGACCCAATTTAAAATGAAAAACCAGTTGGGCCCATTCATTTGCAATAATAGAGAGGTTGGACTAGAGGCTAACAAGATACTACAACAGATGAAATTCAGCAACAGCTTCATGTGGAAGTATGACCCTCATGGGGTCATAAACAAATTGAGAATCAAGGTCAAATTAGGACCTTTCATACACCACCCAAGACCTGATATTGAACAGTTTTCCAACCAATCTGAGTGGTTGGAAAACACATTGATTGATATGGATAACACAGTTGTGGATGTTTAGAACATGCTAATTGATGTGGAAAAGAAAATTGACGATATTTCTTTCCTCCAGGTTCCAGAACTAGGGGAACCAATGAGTAATCCTCCTATATTACAGACCCTAGCCAATGAGGAGAAGAATCCAAAGAGGAACAAGGAAGAAGGTTCCAGTTCTTCCATGGAGACTACAAATGAGCTTTTTGAGCTTAGAAAAAGGCCCAAGTTGAATCTTATGTCTGAACAAGAGGAGAACATTGAATTAGTGGAAATAACTGACATTGAAACAATGGGGCAGAGGAGTAAAGACACAGCTGCTTCAGGTGAAACATAGTAGCCATCAACCTCCAACACTCAAATGATTGAGAGACAGCTGAGTGTTGAGTTTTCCTCCTCTACTAGACCAGCTGATAGAGAAAGAGATATCAAAGACACGTACAAGGAAATAAAAATGAGAAATGAGAAATTGAAGGCGGAGGCATACGCCCAATACTTCAATCATACACCAACCAACTAGAGAAGGTTAATGTCAGCCTTTGACATCAAAGCAGGAAAGATACAGGTCTCATTTTTCTAGCCCACTGTTCAACAACCAAAGACCTTACCTGATTACAAGAAGACTGATTTTTAGGTGTTGGTCAGGGATGTTCATCCCATTGACCAAATAGAGTTTCATAAACAAGCTAGAGAAATGATTTACTCCACCCTTACAAAAAAGGCCATGGCTGCACACAGAATATAGGATTCACTGGATAATGTAACAACCCAGTATAAATTGGAGAAAGCCTCCTCACAAGCCAAAGACAATAGGATCAAGTCATTGGAGGACTTGGTCATTGAACTGGGCCATGATCCAAGTGACATTAAGGTTGCTGAGAAGTTCATAAAAAATAAGAATGAGGATATAGAAACTATTAAGAAACAACTCAAACTACTTCATTTACAACACCCACAAAAAAAGGAGGTCCTGGAGAGCCAAACCAATCATGAAGAGATGATGGACCTAGTTCTGCAACTGAATAATCAGTTAAAGGAGATGGAGAAAGAATTGGATAGCTTGATTCAGCTAAAACAAGCTAGTCTTGATGATGCCCCAGCAACTGTCATCCCAATAGCTACCACTGATGTATCTTCTACTTTGGCAGCATCCTTATCTCCCACAGCTTCAATGGCTACAACACTTCCAATATCTACACCATCTACATCAGCAACAGGGTCAACAACAATAGGATCTACAGGTGATGAAGCAAACAGGTTGGTCAAGGAAATGGAAGAAATATCCATTCAGACCACTGAGATGAACAAGCTTAAGGAAAAGGTGACCAGACTGGAAATAGATTACAAACTTATCCAAATCATGCACAAATAAGAACAACAGAAGTCTACAAGGATGAATGAATGAATCAAAAGCCTGGAGAAGGAATTGACATTAAAAGAACCTCTAGGTCAGGCTAAGGAGCAATTGTGGGCCAATATCATTGACTCTGTCAATGTTAATTGGCCATCCGTCTAGGTTATTTTTGAACGGATTGATTTAATAAAGCAGGCTATAGAAGCCATGCAAAGAGTCAAAGTAGAACTTGGAGACATGCCAGAGGAAGCTGCAAGGATCATTCACTTCCTCAACTCCAAGGACAAGTATGAGCTATAGGAATTAGAGATACCTGACAGAACATGTACAATTTTAGAAGTTAAAAGGGTCCTCACCAAGAGGAATTTGATGTTGAACCTAGAGGATAAGTGCCAAACCATGCAGTTGGCCATTGAGAGATTCATGGTCAAATTTGAAATTTTGAGGCAAAAAGGTTTACTGAATCCCTTGGTAATAAATGATAAGTTGATGACACAGGAGGACTATAACATAAAAAATTGGGAAGTGGCCAGAGATCAGGTGAATACTTCATCCATGAAGGGCATACCTGTAAAAAGAAGCTTTGCGAAAATCACATGAAAAAAGATTATTGTCAACCAGCGTTTCGAACAACTAGTGGGTGGTTCATCGTCAGGACAAGTTGAAGAAACAGATCAGGCTTTAGCAATTTAAATAGGCTGTGTAGAGACTCCAACGGCTATATAACAGCTATATTTGACTCTAGGACCAAGGCTATATAACAACTATATTTGACCCTAGGACCAGGGCTATAAATAAATTTAATTTTATATTATTATATTAATATTTTAATTCTAGAGATGAGAGAAATTAGGTAAGATTAATCAATTGACGATAAGAAATTTATTTGCTTCAATAAATTAATGGTTAATTAAAACATAGAATGGTTTCTTTTGGATGAATAATAAATTAATAAATGAGTAAATTGCGTTATATATATTAATAAATCCAAAAATAATAAGATAATAATATTATCTTCCTAGAGCTAAGAGAAATTAGGTTAGATTAATAAATTAACAAAAAGGGATTTATTTAAAATAACGCAATAGGGATGATTATTTTAATATTAAATTATTAATGCTTGAATGACTTATTCATAATGAAAATTTTAAGATATATAAATAATTATATATTTTTATTAAGTTATTATTTAAATAAATATGTTTTAATTAATGCAGGAAAGCAGATCATAAGGGATAGCTTGACTAGTAAAGGAGGAATTAATTTATTTGCTTCAATAAATTAATGGTAAATTAAAACATTGAATGGTTTCTTTTGGATGAATGATAAATTAATAAATGAGTAAATTACGTTATATATATTAATAAATCCAAAAATAATAAGATAATAATATTATTACTAGAGCTCAGAGAAATTAGGTTGGATTAATAAATTGACAAAAGGGATTTATTTAAAATAACGCAATAGGGATGATTATTTTAATATTAAATTAATAATGCTTGAATGACTTATTCATAATGAAAATTTTAAGATATATAAATGATTATATATTCTTATTAAGTTATTATTTAAATAAATATGTTTTAGTTAATGAAGGAAACACTCAGGATGAATAGAGGGGGGAGGAAGAAACCCTAAGACGACAGCGCAGGGATCCACCCAAGGAAACACTCAGGATGAATAGAGGGGGGAGGAAGAAACCCTAAGACGACAACGCAGGGATCCAATTTCTACTTACCTTCCACCCATCATCTCTGTTGAGATTGATGGGTCTTCGCTCAATTTCAATAGCTTCCCTTAATTTGCGATGATGAAACCGATCCACCCTAGCAATGACTTTGGCCTCCTCTATGCAGACATGATGCTTAGTTTTGTCTACATGCTCTGCTAAAGCTGAGGACTTTATTCTTCCATGCCTCAGGTCCGCTGCATGCTCACAAAGTCTCTGCTGGATGGAGCGCCCTGTTTCCCCTATGTAAGGGGTCCCACATGAGCAAGGAATCAAATAGACACCTTTCATGTCTTTGGGGTCGACTGGATCCTTAACCAACCTTATGGAGTTACGAATGGTTCTGAGAGGCCTGAAGGTTGAGGGAATATCAAACCTTCTAAGGATCCGAGCAATCTGATCCGTGGTCCCCTCGATATATGGAAGATGGATACCTGGATGGTGCTCTTTAGGCTCTTTTTTACTAAACGCATTTTTGGAGGCTGTAAGGAAAGCCTTCCGACCAAGGTGCCTGCTATAACCGTTTTCCACAAAGACATCAAGGAGGTGGGATCTCTCTCTGTCCAGGTTTTCTTTATCTGAAATCCTGAGGGCACGCGTGGCCAGGGTGTTAAGCACCCCCATCTTCTGAGCTGGGAAATGATGGGAATCAGCGTGAAGATACTGCTCAGTGTGAGTTTTCTTTCGGAACACCGCGTGGGAGAGAGAGCCGTCTTTCTTCCTCGAAATGAGAATATCTAGGAAGGGGAGGCTGCCATTGACCTCTTTTTCCATGGTGAACTTAATAGCTGGGGACTGGCCGTTGAGGTGATCTAGGAAACGATCCAGCTCCTCATGGCCATGGGGCCAGATGACATTAGTGTCATCTACATACCTTTTCCACAGCTTAGGAGGGAGACGAGCCGAGGCAAGAGCCTTGGCTTCGAAATCTTCCATAAAAAGATTTGCCACGATCGGGGAGAGGGGGGAGCCCATGGCAACCCCACATGTCTGTTCATAGAACTCCCCTTCGAAACAGAAGAATGTAGAGGTGAGACATACCTCAACGAGATGCGCGGTGTCCGGATCTGTTAGGTGATATATCACTTCCATGGCTTCTCTAATGGGAATGCACATGTACAAGGAGACCACATCAAAGCTGACAAGAATGTCCTCCGGGTCTAGCCTAATATCCTTGAGATCCAAGATGAAGGATGCAGAGTCCTTCACGAAGGACTCAGTACGGCCAACAAGGGGCTTCAACTTAAGAGCCAGGAACTTGGCTAGAAGGTAGGTTGGACCTCCGATGGTGTTGACAATAGGCCTCAGAGGGACCCCTTCCTTGTGAATTTTAGGCACCCCATAAATTCTAGGAGCGATGGGATTGCTCTCAATGAGCTTACAGGACAGGGCTCCTACTGAGCTGCTCGACTTGATAGCGTGAGCCACTGACTTGGAGATTTTCTTCAGAGGGTTCTTGGCCAGTTTTTTGTAACTGCCACTGTTGTGAAGATGATCTAACATCTTCTTACGGTAGTCCTCTTTGTTGAGGATGACCGTAGCCCCTCCTTTGTCCGCCTTAAGGACCACAATATCCTCATTCTGGTTTAAGGATTTTAAGGCATCGAACTCCTCTTTGCCGAGGTCCCTTCGAGGAGGTTTAGCCTTCCTGAGGACCTACACACAAGTTCAATGTAGCGAACTGTGGTACGAAGGAGTGGATAGAGGTCGGACGAAGTTAACCAACCGGACAGTGGGTGTTACGCCGGACTTACAAAGACAGCATAGTAAGTGCGCCATCGTGCAGCAGGGGTCGGTCTTAACACAAGTTCGGGAAAACATAATAGTGCAGCGAAAGGTTCGCTGTCACCTTGGTCCTAGAGTCAAATATAGCTGTTATATAGCCGTTGGAGTCTCTACACAGCCTATTTAAATTGCTAAAGCCTGATCTGTTTCTTCAACTTGTCCTGACGATGAACCACACTAGTTGGTTCGAAACGCGTCGACAATAATCTTTTTATGTGATTTTCGCCAAAGCTCTTTTTACAAATATGATGGATCACAAAAGCCTCAATTCTACAAGGGCATACCTACTGGCAAAGTATTATATCAAACTTTTGAGAATTTGTTTTACCTCCAGCATAAGGTAAAACAACTTTTTGTCAATAAGCCTACTTTTTCCAAGTATATAGAGGAAGCTGAGATTTTTCAGTAAAATGATCAATATCCAATTACCAGATGCTAAGAAATGGGAGACACTAACTGATTTACTATAGACTACACAGTAAAAATGTAAAAATGTACAGTAAAAGTAAAATGGCACAGTAAAAGGATATCGACAAGTCAACCAGGTCAAAGTGTATCAGGTTAAAGTGTATCAGTTGAAAGATCAGAGTGAATAGAGCATCTAACGTGAAGACCAAATGACAAAGCACATATTAAAGTGAAAAATATCAAAGATTGAAATCCAACACAAGCTAACAAATAGGGACAACAAGCATCAATTCGATAGCTATCTCTATCTTCTTTGCATGAATATTTTTCTTTCTCCTAGATTAGTTCCCAAGACAGTTTGGGATATTTTGTAAAATATTTTAGTATAAATACTTCATAGTTCGAAGTATTGTGTGTAGATTGCTATACATTTGTAAAGTTATTTTGATCATAAACCTGAGGGTTATTGTACCAATTTTCAAGTTAGCAGACTGGAGCAAGCAATAAATAGATTGCATTATAGGATTCATGTGTAGAGTTATTACAGTGAAGTATTTTCTTTGTCAATTTGTTGTTCTCTTATGTTTTTTACAAACTTAAATCTTATCTAAAGTTGAATGCATTAACTGGAAATTTATCTCAAAAATTGTTTAAATATGCTCTGTTTTCCATAGTTAATCATCTACATGTTTTCTTCTAATACTCGGATCTGAGAATCCTTAATTGCTCTCCCATCCTAGTTGACCTCTTTCACTTTCTTCGAATCCGGCCTAAGGAACCCTTAATTTCTCTTTGGATCTGATTGAAAACCACTTCACCATCCAGTCTTGAGATCTAAAGTAACTCTGCTATCTTGCCCTATAGACACTATTTTTAGGACTTGATCCAGTCTTGTTTGTTTGACATTTGACCCCATAGCCCAATGGTAAAAAGACAACCCTTTTTCATCTAAGTAAGTAATCCCACCACCAAATCTAAATCAAAACCCAAGCACAATCATAATTAGCCTAAAATAAATTAAATTAAACAAAGTTAAATCATAAAGAGAGGGCCCTCTCTGAGATTAGGAAGGCTAGATCCTAATCTCCAAAGTTGGTTTGTGGTTACCTCTATCATTTCTTTTTCTAACAACTTAGAAGAAATTTTGGAGTGATAACACTGGGTATTCTTTTCAGAGGGATGATGAAGGACTTTAAGCATCCTATAATACAACTTCTATGTTTCAGAATGTAAAAAACCACGACAACCTATGGGATGCCTGCCCCGTGGTCCTAACCTGAACTATAAATTCTTTTGTAATCCCTGTGGGGAATTAACTTTGTTCAAGTGTTAGAGTTGTTTTTAAAGAGGCTTATTCACTTAGGGTGTGAAACCGTAAGCTTAAATGAAACTAAGTATCAAAATAATTCCAAAGGTGGATACCCTTTGTACAAAGTTTAGATGAGTTTAGTATGTGAAGTGGAAGTGTGTGCAAGTGAACTTGTGAGCATACAATAGCTTGAGGCAATGTGGATATGCAGTGATTCTTTACAACTCCCTACTTATGCTATGTTATGATTGTTCATTGCAAGAAAATAAATCATGTGTGGAAGATGTGCCACTTACTTATTTTGTAATTACACTATGTGAGCATATTATAGGGAGATGGAATAACGAGTGCTTCGAGAAATCTTTTAGATGCAAATCTAGGATCGTCATAAGGACACAAGGGAAGCAAGGGATACTCCCTTTCTTACTAACGCTCATTCCTAGTCTTGATAAATTTTGAAAATTTGAAAAGCTTTGGTTAGTAAAAAAAAAGTGTGGATACTGGGCTACTTACTCTTCTCCTAATTAAGCTATGTGTGATGATTTAATTGAGAGAGGAAAGATAGAAAGGATGTGTGGATTAGAGCCACTTTTTTGCCCCTTGTTAAGCTATACAAATTTTATTTTTTCTAAGTAAAAACAAGCAATTACCTTATTAATAGTGGTTAGTAAAGTAACTAAGAAACCTATCTAAACAATGAAAAAATACAGGAGTGCATTCAGTTCATTAAGTGCTTCCAAAACACTCACAAAAGAAAAATACAATTATTTTTGGGTTGTTCTGTAAACCACATGGGTTTTTTCTGCATGACTCGTGTGTCTTTCTACGGGAATAGCCACATGACCAACTAGAAAAGTTGAATATAGGTTCTGTTCGGGATGGGAACAGATCTTAGTAGGACCTGCAAAATTCCAGAGAGGTAATGGATGTTAGAAATAATAAAAATGCAAAGACATAGGTCCTACAACACAACCAATTAAATCAAATAAAGGCACAAAGTATGGTTTCTGTTTTTTATTTGGTGTTTATTAAGGGTCTTGTTACACAGTAATTTGTCACCACCTTCACTCCCAGTCCTTCTACTGTGTCATGTGTCCAAGTCAAACATGCTCATGTTGAACAAATTCTCTCCTATGTTGCCAATTGACCCACTTTTCCTAAGTTATCTACCTCATCTCGACTATGGACTTAATATATGTGTTGAAGGGCACTCATAAACAGTCCAGCTGTGCTGCCAATGCAGAAGTACATCTGATTCCCGCGATGGCCCGATTACATGCTCTAGCATGAGGATATTTAGTATCTTTAGTGATGATCTAACTGGCTATATTTCTCACTAGCGATGTCAGCACTAAAGCTTAGTGATGAACCCGCGATGATCCAAATTGGGTGAATTTGTTCCAACAGTCGGCGTTGTGGATGACTCCAGACTTGGTTGTTGGCCTAGTTTGTGTCACCCTTCCTTCTCTAGTGTGGCATTTTCATCAATTGTGCTACCTTCCTCGGTTATAAGCTCTCTCTTCCACCTTTCATGCAGACTCCCTCTCATATTTAAACACTCACTTTTGATATGATCAGTTAGTTGGTAGTTGGAAAATTCATGGATTGAGCACTGTGGTTAGTTCTTTTTGATAGATAGTTGGTGTGAGTGTGATAAGTGTGAGAGTGTTCATAGCTTGGGGAAGGTTGTGAAGTGTCCTTGATTTCATGCAAAACTTGTGAGTGAGAGAGAGACCTTTGTAGGTTGGGAGATCCATCTTCAAAGAATGAATGCTTGAAGAACATGTTGGCTGGATTCCTCTGAGAATGCTTGTGACATCAATACTTTGGTTGTAAGATTGCTCTTATTTCATTATTAATACAATCAACGATGTTTTCCTATGTCTTGTATGTAATGTACTTGATAGCTCATGACTTCTTGACTTTGTGAGTAAATAGATCATTGTTGTTTTCCGGTTACGTGCTTTGTTGTATTTCCTTTGCATTGTTTCAAGGTGATCACTCATTGAGGAGAAGGAAGTGAAAGCTGGAGCAACACAATGGAACTCCATCAACCACCGACTGAGGTAGGCCTCCAACAATGAATGTTTAAGGAAAGCTATTGTTGATATATCCTTGTTTGTGACTAGACCCACTCTAGGGCTAGAGGGGTTGCCTTTGTCTATAGAGGGAACACTTTCCTGCATCACAGGTCCCAAAACACCTTTCCTTATAATTTGGTTGTCACCCACAAGGAGGATACAAACAATTGGATGATGTTATTTCTTGAATAAGAACTAACCAAATTATGAATGAGGTAAGGAGAATAAATGAACAAGATTAAAAATAAATAAAATGAAGAACATGAAACAATCCTTAAATGAAGCATAAACACATCAAGAAAAGATATGGGAACATAATTCCCTTATTGATTACTGGTAGAAGATATTGAATGAGATATCAAGACACTTGAAGAGAAATTCTTGAGCAGTGGTACTCAAGAGCTCTCAGAAAGGAACTCCTTTCTTCAATCTCCGAAGTAAGCTCAATGTCTTTGAAAGAAGCTAAGATAACTCTCAACGATGAGGGAACTATCACAACAATGGAATGCAGGATTGCCTTGGGGAAATTTTTCCTGCATAACAATGCTCAAACTTCTTATTCTAATGAAATGAAGGATTTCATGGGAGAAATTCTCCCAGCATAACATTACATTCGTTTTTTGGTCTTCCAATGGCCTATTTATATAGAATTTGAAGTCCTCTTTTCCTCAATTGGCTCATTATGCAGAAATTTCACACTGTAGATCAATAGATTATGCAATATACTAAAGCAAAATACCAGATATACTTCTACAACAAACTTGGGGAAGCTTAATCGAATACGAGCAAGATCAAATAGAACACATATAACTGAAAATAAGAAATCAATCACACATGAACATAGAAGAATAACCTAGGGAAAGCCTCAGCCTAAAACCCCAATCTCTATATTATCATACAAGTGGAAATATGTTCAGATTACAAAAGAATCAACTCACAAGCTATCCTACTCTCTTTGCAATCAAACAATACAACTCATAGACTGAATAGACACAAGATATGCCTTCCCTCAGTCCTCCAAGTCTCCTATTTCCTTGCCCGTTTTTCTTGGGGTCAATTGATGCCACCTATGTGATTGGCCTCATCGTACACTCACTAAATTGAATAAGTAATTGCGCAATCTCCAAGGACTGAATTCCTTCTGCATGCAAGAGATATCCTCCACGGAATATTCCTGCAACTGATAGTACATTGTCCCATCATCTGATCTCAACTGGGTCTCCGTCTAAACAGAATTGCATGAGTTATTTATGAGATTTATGAGAGAATATTCATTTATCTGAAGTGCAGTAGTTACATGCATGCATGCATTAACTAACTAAACTCACAATTAGTTCAACAAACTATTTGAACTAATCTAACTGGACTTAACTTAGTTAAGTGAGCTAACTAATTACAACTCATCCTTATCTCTTTAACTAAGGGATAAATTCCTCAATCAATGGGATAATTGTTGCATGTCCCCACATAGACTTCATGTTTGATTTTCTACATCTAATTAACTCAAGGTGAATTAATTAATTATTTTACAAACAACTGCTGAGACCAAATTCGAATTTTACTTCTCTATTTTAGTTCAGGGACTAACTAAAATAGGAAGGTACCTCGAAATTCTATTTATGGCAATGCTATTTTTATCACTTCTATATTTAGCATTTCTTGTTGCTATTTTCAACACTCCCTCTCAATAAGAAAGGGATTATCAGTAACCCCAATCTTGTCTCTGTGCAACTTGAACTTGCATTTTTACAATGCCTTAGTCAAAATATATGCATCTTGTTCCTCGGTCGAAACATATAGCAACAACATGATCCTATTGAGCACACAGTCTCAAAGATGGTGATACCGGATATCAATGTGCTTGGACCTATCATGAAAAAATGGATTCTCAAAGAGTTTGATACAACTCTGATTATCACAGTAGATCACATTTGGATCCATCCTCTGACCAAACAATCCCACTAGAATCTTCCGCATCCACATGGCCTCACATGTAGCCTGACTAACAGCCACATTTTCAACCCTCCTAAGCTAAGTGAAACTGACCTCTATTTCATGTTGTACTAGGAAACTACAACCGAACCAAGCTTGAAGATTCCTCCAAAAGTTCTCTACCGGTCTAATGGACTCCCTACCTAATCTGCATTTGTGAAGCCCTAAAGCTTCACTCCCTCTATCCATCTGTACCACAATCCGAACTAAGATGTGTCTCTGAGGTATCTCAGCACATGCTTCGTTGCCTTCCAAAATAGCTTGGTAGGCTGAATCATACCTTGACTCAGCTGGTTCACCATAAAGCATAAGCCTGGTTGTGTGTTCACTAGATACATAAGTGAACCCACAAGCTACCGATAAATAGTAGCAGCTACTACCTCACCTGAGGTAGCATCCTCCTTCCTCTAGTTCCTAGCTAGAGGAGTTTGCATGGGCTTGCACTTCTCCATGTGAAAGCACATGCGTATCTCATTGGCATACTTTCCTTGAGACAAAAATACTTCACAATCTTTCTTCCACACCTCCATGCCTAGAAATTAGTGCATAAGACCCATGTCTTTCATTTCGAACTCTCTTGGAAAGTCCTCCTTTCAAGACTAGATTAGCTGATCATCACATGTCAAAATCAGATCATCGACATAAAGAACAATAATCAATGACTTACCTTCTACCATGATGTGCTAAAGGTTCGCATCTGCTTCACTCTTGGTGGAGCCCAACCCAGTGAAATAGTTGTCAATCCTAGTGTACCAAGCACAGGGTGCTTACTTCAGCCCATAAAGAGCCCTCTTGAGTCGGCACACATTCGACTGATGATGGAAGGTCTCAAAACCTTCTAGCTGCTCAATGTACACCTCCTCCTCAATCTTCCCATTGAGGAATGCTGTCTTCACGTCCATCTGATGGATCTTCCAACCCATCCGAGCTGATAGTGCCAACATCAATCTGATAGATGAGTACCTTGCTACAGGAGCAAAGGTCTCATCATAGTTGATCCCCTTGACCTGTGAGAAACCTTGGGCAACAAACCTTGCCTTATGTCTCTCAACACTACCATCAGCTGCCTGCTTTACCTTGTAAAGCCATCTGGAACTAACCACTGACTTGTCCTAAGGTCTTGGGACAAAATCCCACACATTATTCCGAATGATAGAGTCATACTCCTCTATCATTGCATCAACCCAGACTAGTTGCTGCACTGCCTCCTTGAATTAAGAAGGTTCAGACTCTACTCACTCCCCAACTAGGGCCATGTACCCATTGTACTGCTCAAGTGACCTCCTCTGTCTGTGCTGAGAAGATGGTTGTCCCACATTCTCCCACGCATCCAACATAAACCTGTCAACTTCCCTTGAGCATTTCCGCCCATCTCTGGAAGTCTTAACATGAGTGGATGTCTCCACTCCTAGATCCTTTGCGTGCGGCTGCTCCACATCAATCTGAGGCTCCTCCTCCTTAGGTACTAAAAGCTAATCCTCTGCATGCAACTTGAGCTCCCTCTCAAGTTATACTCGCATGGATTTCTGCTCGTCGAAGTTCAGGTCCCTACATACCACTATCCTCTGACTGGTAGGCAGGTACACCCGATAGTTGTGGGGTGTATCAGTGTACCCCACAAGTATTCCCGACTCAGCTATTGGATCTGGTTTTTTTCGAGCATCTTTGGTCACATTGCAGTAAACTGATGATCCAAAGATTCAGAAGTGACTCACATCTGGTCGCTTCCCAGAAAAGGCCTCCATAGGTGTCTTCATTCCCAATATACGGTGTGTGCTTCTATTCTGCAAGTATACTGTTGTATTGCATGCCTCAGCCCACAAATGCAGTGGTAGGCGTTGGTCATGCAACATCACTTGAGCAGCTCCACAATCGATCTGTTCTTCCTTTCGACCGCCCCATTCTGCTGTGGGTTATGGGGTGCTGTCAACTCGTATTTAATTCCTTTTGCAGTGCAGAAGTCCTTAAACTATTGGGAGACATAATCTCCACCATCGTTGCTATGCAAGGCTTTTATGTTCTTTCCAGATGCTTTCTTTACCAAGGCTTTAAACTCACAAAACCTCAAGAAGGTCTGATCCTTCTTTTGCATAAAGTAGATCCAGCATCTATGAGAAAAATCATCAATAAAAATAACATAGTACCTTTGTTTAGCGGTGGAAGTTGTAGAGAAAGGTCCACAAACATTTGTGTGAACTCACTCCAAGATTGCTCCAGCTCTACTATCTCGATCCGGAAAGGAATATTTCGCATACTTACCCAAGGTACAACCTTTGCATGTATTCGTCTACTCCAGTTTTCCCTTAGGAAGTTCGGTAGAAATCTGTTGCATGATCTTTAGGGCTCCATGGTGCAAGTGGCCCAATCTTCTATGCCATAGCTCGCCAACATCCTGGCTCTACACCATCTCAGCTTTGGAACTCAATGTGGGACAGTCATCTACCTCTAGCTTGTAGAGATTCTTTACTCAAATCCTGATTCGCTTAGTCTGTCCAGTGCAGATATGCCTCAAGAATACCTTTCCTTTACTAAAGACTACATCATAGCCTTTATCTTCTAGCATAGCAATGGACACAAGATTCTTATTCAGACCTGGTACATACTTTACATCAGTCAGGGTGAGAGGAGCTCCATGCTCCCTCTGAAACACAACTGTACCTTCACCTGAAACACGATACTTTCCATCATCGCCCATCTCGATCCGCATATGGAGATCCTTCTCCTCCAAGGTACTAAAAATATTCATGTCACCTAACATGTGGAATGTCTAGGTACCACACACATCCCACCATGGATTAAACCATGCATGCGATAAGAGATAAATCCAACTCAAACTATGAGGCTAGTGCCTCACCATCAGATCCGTTCGAGGATCCCTTCTTGGATTTCTTCTGTGGATAATTAATAGCATAATGGCCCACTTCATGACAATGAAAGCATCACACTTTCGATTTGTCAAACTTCTTCCCACCATGGGAAGAACTGGATTTGGAATAGGACGCCTTCCCTTTTCCCTTCCTTGCCTTACTCGCTAAGGTTAGATTTTCCTCATCATCTTGCTTTGATGAGGATCCATCTCTGGTGCTTCTTCTTATCTCCTCCTACATCAGATCTAACCAAAGTCGCTCCCAATCTGGCAGTTTTTTTGTTCCATTGACCGAGTGTTGGTAGCTATGCTAGCTCTTAGGAAGAACGAGGAGTTCATGACTCACCATGTCATCATTAGTTGTTGTGATCCCTACACTCCCAAGCTCATCCCTGCAGGTGTGTTGGGTTGTGTTATATTCTTTCCACATAGTTAACAGGGGGTTTGAGGGGTACTCGTAACCCCACTTTATGGGGCCGGGGCAGCGCCTCGGAAAATTTTGGTTTTGGACCCTATGTTAGTTTGGGCAAACCCACCTATGGTTTTGTGCATGATTTTTGCACATGTTTTTTTGGCGCGATGGTTTTCGGTCCATGGTTTTGGACGCGATGGTTTTCGGTCCATGGTATTGGATGCTTGGACATGTATAAATATGTATTGTAACATTGAAAGGAACATAATGAAAAATCAAGCTGGTAGTCCCAGTTTTGGGATCCAGTGGGAAATATCTGTGTATACGTGTTTTATGTGTTATGCTCTCGCATTTTTATTTTTCCTGTGATTTAGAATTCGTATGCAGGTAATTTCTGTACGGGGTCTAAACCTACAAACTCTACCAAGAAGAGCCATATTTCTCTTATTTCCATTATGTCAAGAATCTCCTATTGATCATCATTCATGGTTTTCAATTTATTTTCTATTCCATTCAATGGTAGTAAAATATTTTTTTGATATAGATAATCCTTGATTTTTATATTCCGTAACTCCTATTTTTTTTGTTAAATATATTTACCCTAAAAACGCCTTCTTTCTCCATTCCTCCCACTAAAAATAAGAACCCCCATTCCCTATGATTTTATCATCCAAATGAAACTTTGGCTCTCATACAAGGTATTAGAAATAGAATCATGGAGCAATAAAAAAACTGAAGTGACTGTGGAAATTGGAAAAATAAGAACACAATACAAGAGTTACAAAGATACATATGGTTCACCTTATATGAACTATGTTCATGGGGAAAAATTCAATCATTTATTTTTCCTAACAAAATGAAGGGATACAAGCAATAACACATGCACTACAACATTTTCTTCACTCCCTCACAATATTGTCTCACATTCATAATGGTGTCTTACAATAGATAGCCATAATATAGTTCCCTCATATAAAATGAGGGTTGTCTTCTAGGGAAGGAAAGGAACAACATAAAATTTTACCATCATATTTGTGACCGAATGATCAATGGTACAGATTGAATAAAAATTACAATAATTTTCCAAAAAAAAATCTCCTTGTTGATTTCACACTTGAACACCCCCCCTAATGGGGCTCCAAAGAATTTTCATCACTCCCTTTAAACTCCCTAATGGCAATGGAAGTTGTGGTAAGGGGGGACGATGGAGGGTGAGGTTGTTGGTTGAACCCTTCCCATACCCCCTCGTTATGTACTGGAATCCATAAACAACTAAAACAATACCTATAAATCATGAAAATAAGAAGTCTCAACTACCAACACATGCCCTCCTAGGTTATATTGGAGAACAGAATTGAACTTGCAAGTGACTATGGGTAAGGTAGAGAAGATAATGAGCTTGAGATGACTAAGATGATAAATGAGATACAAATGGAAAATTTCAGAGGAAAATAGAGGCTTGGTTTGAAAGGAAGCCATACCTATTTTCCTTATAAATATTTTCTCACTTTATTATTAAGAGCTAAGATATGAATTTCCTAAGTTGATCCTAATATTGTATAATAATATTAACTCCACTTTCTCATACTGGATAGAAATAGAGGGAGGAATATTTATAAGAGATTTCTAAGAAAATAAGGCGGATATATTCCTTATTGTATGGGATAATAGAGGGTACATTATGGTAGTTATGGTTGGAATGTTGATTGAAGAGTTTTAGGCTAAAGAATTTGGTTGAGCATCACATAATTTTGGTGTTTTAGTGACAAGAATGTCTTGGACTACTTTCTTCACCCTAGTGGTTACATACCAAGCTTGTTGTTGGAATACACAAAGGATTATTTATTATTGGGTATAAAATTTCTCACTGGGAGCCAAGTTTCTTAGAAACACTTATTTAAAGGTAAGAATTCCATCATTGTTTCTAATTATGATTGTGTTATCAATTTGTTATTTTCTTATGCATGAATTGGGTTATTAAATTCATGGATCAATGATGTCGTACATCCTTCACTACAACCTAGGTAGGATATATACCCTTATAATTTAGATTGTTTAGCTTTTAACTTGTTCAAATTCATGTTACATATTTTATTTTAAGGTTTTGTTATGATATTACCTTATTCAAACAAATTTCTCTGTTGTAGGCCAAAATTAATTTGAATTGTTTGCAGATATTGGTGTGGTCATGAATTGGAGTTGTTATGGTGAAATTTAGAAAATGTAGGTTTGAATTCCTTTCATAGCATATAAGCCAATTATCTAATTTTAATCATTCTAATTTATGTGATTTTTTTTTGAATGAGATAAAAAATTATGTCTAAATAAATTTGAATTATTACTTTTATATAGGATCAATTACTTTTTACTTGGTATTTTGAAGGGGCCTACTTGAGCTTTTATTTGAAAGGGATTGTTAAAATTCATTCATGTTTGTTATATGTTTGTTTAACAACATTCAATGGTTCATAAGGGATTTTAAAAAGGTGGAATTGACCTTTTGAAGAATTCTAATGGCTCATTAGATACTTTTCAATGATATGAAGTTGATGTTTCAAAGATGCGTAGTATCTCATCTAGAACTTTCATAAGATATGAAGTTTATTTACCTAAGAGGATTTATAGCTCATTAAAGTGTTCCAAAAGATGTGATCTTGATGTTTCAAAGGCGACTAAGAGTTCGTTGGAGGATTTCAAAAGATTTCAAATTATTCTTTTGAATATGCAGAAAACCTCATTAGTGAATTTCAAAAGATATGAAGTTGGCCTTTTAAAAAAACTTGACAATTCATTGAAGATTTGAAGTTTATCTTTTAAAGAGGCACAAAAATTTAGTAAGGACTTTAAAACCATGTTCTTTTTGAGAGCCATAACACTATGTTAGGTGGATCTTCCAAATGTGGTCAATGACCATATTTTGAAACAATTAGATGGTAGGGAAATCATTCTTATGTGGGGAGAACTTTTAAATAAGGTTAACGGCATTTGTTTGTGCATAGGTAGATCTTCAAAAATAAGAGATTTCAAAAATATCTAGGAAGTTAATTTAAAAAGTTGAAGAGCCTAGATATATACAAGTGATTAGCATCATTATCTTGTAGATCAAGCAGATCTCCAAAAAAAAAGTTACATTTGTAACAATTTATTTTAAAAAATTAAAAAACCTATTTATATATTAAAAAAAAATGGCTAATAAATTTTTTAAATACAAACTATAAATTAACCACTAATTTATTTAAAATGCATTGCTCTAAATAATTTAAAACAAAATTATCTAAAAAGAGAGAATGAATTAGTGAATAGTATTGAACATAAAATAAAGAAATATAACTTTGTTTCTCAATAAAACTACTAAAAGAAAATGTATTGTTTTAAATAAACTAAAACAAAACAATTTAAAAAAGAAAATGAATTAGTGAATAGTATTGAAAATAAAATAAAGAAATGCAACTTCGTTTCTCAATAAAACTACTAAGAAATCTCCATCTAAATGCTTAAATATCTATACCAAATTTATAAAATTTAAATAAATTCAATCGAATCGAATTAAATTATAACTATAATAAATAATTAAATAAATTGAAAAAAAATATATTCTATAAATAGCATCATCATTCATCATAACTAGCATTATCATAACTATCAATGTGAACTGTTTTTTAAATATCTTAAACTTATGAACTCCCCAAGATCCCCTAAAAATAATTCTGATATTTGAATTGCTAGCATTTCTTTTGATACACCTACTTTTGAATTGCTACATTTTTCTATGCCTATTCTGTACATACACATTAAGTAAATATGACATTGAAAAGAACCCTCCCCATTATTACTATGCTGTTTGCATTTCTGTTAACACTGTCATTATCAGGTGTCAAAACATGTGCTTTCGACTTTTAAGATTATCCAAACGAGGGGGATTTTTTGGGAGGGGGAATATAAACCTTCCCATAATTTTATTTATTTTTATTTTAGAGCTACAGCATACTAAGTCTCGTCCCAGGGATACTAACCAAAACTTCTTTTGGAAGGCATATATAGGGGGTCTGGGTTTTGGGAACATTTCTGATTTTCCCTTGGCTTAATTTATTCGCCCGCTCCATCAATGAACCATTGTAAAGTGCGTGCTGAGTACTTCCCATGTCCATTAAGTTTCATCATCACCAGAATAATAATAAACTACGAAGACTAATAAGATCGATGTCAGTAGCCTTTTATGGGGAACTGACAATGGGCCATCAGTTGTGGAGCTTCCGATCTTGGATAAGATGGACAGTGAGAAAAGGATTGCGAATTTCTTATTGACATGTCGAAGGGTTATTTGATGGGCAGACCTGTAATCCTCAACCCAACCATTACTATGCGCACATATTTCAAGGCAGAAATTAAACAAATCCATACTTGGACCTTGTTGAGCGGTTTCCTCTTGAAAAGCTCAGAGCTCGACAAAACCTACATACATTCATCTGTCATCCCTCCCAGAAATACCTAGTGAGGGCGATCGAGGTCGAAAGGGGCATTTTACGCCATTGAAGCGGTGTGCATAGGGTCAACTCTGAGAACTGATTGTGTCTTCCTTCGGAGGGAGAGGGTTAGCGAGGTTCAGAGAGAGAGAAAGAGAAAGAGAAAGTAGTCGTAAGGGACGGTTTAAAATGGGGCGAGGTCCAGTCCAGCTGAGAAGGATAGAAAACAAAATAAATCGTCAAGTAACGTTTTCGAAGAGACGGAATGGGCTGATAAAGAAGGCGTCAGAGCTGTCAATCCTGTGTGATGCGGAAGTGGCCTTAATTGTCTTCTCCAACAAAGGCAAACTCTATGAGTTCTCCAGTTCCAGGTACTACCCCACCCGCCTTTGTCCTCTTCTCACGATCTCCTAGATTACACACACACATAATCGCGCTGTCTCTCTCAACATCATGGTATAGACATCAGATAACATTATCTGTAGGCAACAAATATACAGTCGGTTAATGGGTAACAAATATACAGTTGGTTAATGGGTATTAAATAAGCTAGGTTGTATAGGTTTATTTTTTGGACAATTAGTTGGTGAAAATTTAATGATTAGCAGCTTTGTTCATTCAATGCTCATTGCCAAGCAATTTATTTTCAGCGTAGTTATAATCATTGTTTTCAGCGTAGTTATAATCATTGTACAAATTAACCAGCCAAGACATGTAGCCCAATCAATACGTACAAGAAACATCATCATCTGAGTTTTTCTAATGGATCTGTTCTTCGAACGAATAGGTACAGATGCAGCATATTGTATGCCTTTGTGCTTTCTCCTAGAACTTTGCATATATGTTCCCTTTTATCTCTTAATCCAGGGTTAAGAAAGCTTTACACTGATTTATCTCCAAGAACCCACGCGAGAACCAATAGATCAAAATGAATATCGATAGTTTATAATCCTTACACCCACCAAATTTTATTGACTAAAGGCTGAGCTTCACATTCCAGTACAAAGTCATTATACTTGAGAGTAGGAAATACAAAGTCTAGATCTACAAAGTTCTGAGTTATATCTACATGCTATTAAAAAAAAACAGCCACACTTAACTTTGTTCCGTAAAGGGGTAGTTTAATTAGTTGGAGGAATTGTTTAGAAAGTTATGGAAATTCAGATCATATTTAGAGAAAATTTGACAAGGATTTTATTAGAATCATATTTAGAGAAAATTTGACAAGGATTTTTATAAAACTAAGTTATAGTTGTAAAACTTCAAAATTTTAGATGTCCCAGATATTTTTGATGGTGCTGAATCTATTTCCACTATCAAAAACACGATTCAAACACTGCCTCTACAAAAATTTTGAAATTTTTTTGCCTGGATTCCAACTGCTTTTAACCGTCCTAGCAATTCCTTACGACTACTTCGATAAATGCCTTTACATGTAATGGAATAAGTAAAACAAGATGCCTGGTGGCCTGATAGTACTACATTGCTGGCTTTTCTTGAGGTATCCTTCGGAGAAAATGATCAGAACCTTGCTTCCAGGACGAGCCTCTCTGGGTATTATATGGTTCTCTCGATTATAGCTTTCGAAAGGCAATATGCTAGATAGCTATCCATCAGACTCACGTACCTTCGTGGATTTAGGATATCGATTTCTGTTCAGTTTGTTCGCGCTCTGAGATAATGTAATCATATCAACACTAGCCTAAGATTTGTTGTATTCTCTGGTTTCTATTTACCAATCAAAACACGACTCTGTTAAGCCTCAGACAATGCTTTCCTCTGGAAAAAGCTTGGGAGTATCCTCTCATCGTAGCAAAAGGCTGAGGGCACTCAAGTACGCAGTAGTCTACTTGTTAGACGTTTTAAAGTGTTTTGGGTATCTTTTTTTCTCTCTTTTTTTTTTTGAAATTGCTAAAGTGTTTTGGGTATGTTTTTCGGTAGAAATTTCTTAGTTTATTTGTTAGAAGTTTTAAAGTGTTTTGGGTATATTTTTTGGTAGAAATTGTTTAGAATTTGGTAAAGATTTTTTGAAATTACAAAATTCAATACTGAATTCTTTATCATTAAAGTGTTTGCTTGAATCTTTGTTTGGCATAATTTTCAGTTAAAATTGTTCAAAAGTGTTTTTTGGTATATTTTTATTCAAAAATACTTAAAAATTGATAAAAGAAAAAATTATAATCATAAATTTGAGTTGTAAATTTGGTATATTTTTATTCAAAAATACTTAAAAATTGATAATAAAAAAATTATAATCACAAATTTGAGTTGTGAATTTTCTATAATCCTAGTGCCCAAAAATTTTGAAACTACGAAATCCATATACACATTCCAAATTGAAAAAAGTCACTACTTAGCCTAAAATTATTTTGCCAAATCCTACTTATAAACTATTTCAAGAAAACTCCACAAATTTTAATTCCTACACAATGATCCTACCAAGAAAACTCCAAAAGTTTTAATTCCTGCCGATTGCCCGCAAAGTCTCCAGCAATAATAATTGAATCACTACTTTGCCAAAATCTATTTCAAGATTGTCACGACTTCTTATTAACAAAGTGCAAAGTCCATTACTGTTTTTAACCATAAAAATTCTATTAATTGAGTTAATTTTGGCTACTAAATAATAATAATATAAATATTATAAATAATATATAAATTATAATATATAAATAGGAAAAATATAAATATTATAAATAATATAAAATAATAATATTATAAATAGAAAAAAATATCTGTTAAGTTAAAAGATTTATTTTAATTATATTTTTTCATATGATTATTAGGAATAAAAATATAAAAATAAATAAAAATCATAACTCCATACTAACAATACTATTTGTATTCTAGAAAATCTAAATTGAGAAAAAAAAATATCAATAAATCTATTATAATTTTTGATAAAATTTCATTGGCTCAATGATGTTAGCCTTCATGTTTATTTCTTAACATATTTCAATGGATTATCCACATTAATATTCAAGGATTCATTACATGTAATCTATGGGCTTTAATACCACAAAATACCAAAACTATGGGACAAAAATGTCACAAATGTTGACCTTACTCTTTGATTCTTCAATTAAGTTTAACATAACATTTACTCCTTAAGCTTGACTTCTAGCTTTCCTTGACCAAATACATCCAAACCAAACGATGAGCCTTCATTCTTGATACTTAGACCCTATCCCCTTCAAAGTCTATTTCCAAGGATCCCACATGATCTACACTATCACCTGGGACTGCTTATATACTTTACTGGTAATCTTCCAAAGGGTAGATGCCTAAGCATGTCTTATAATTAAATGTTCATTTACATGTCATTAAAAATGCATATCCATTATATTTTTGCTTAGATATTTCTTTAATGTTGTCATTGCCTTCAAAACTTAATCGGAGTACACTCATCATATTCATTTTTTCTTTTACTAGCACTTCACTCACCATTGCCAGAAAAAGCTTCATCACCTCCTTAGTAAAATCATCTTACAAATACCCTGCAATCATAACATAACATTTATTAGAACAATTTTAATATCTAAAATAAGCCTTTTAAGGAATAAGAGTTATGATTTTTAAAGGAAAATCAAGAAAAATATTTTATATTGTATTTTTAGTTTATTTGCTTATAGGTTTACTCAAATGTGAAGCATGGGCACCAATGAGTAGCCACATTGCATAATGTTGAGGAGATCTACATAAAAATAAAAAATGAAAGATGTTTTGAAACGCATTTTACATTCATTTTCAACCTTTTATGGTGTGGGTAAAATCAAAGATATGCAAAGTGAGTGCTCATTAGATGCATAATCTAATTTTACATCCTATGGTGTATAATCTAATTTTGCATCCTATGGGCACCTACACTTCAAACTTGAGTAAATTCATATGGATATAAGTTGGAAATAAAATCATATGGATATAAGTTGGAAAAAGAAAAAAAAATCCCTTTATAAATATTTATCACTATGGATTACATCATCATTTTCAATGCCATTGGTTCTCTTAAAGTTGATTTTGTTTTTGTATTTTTTTTAGGTCCATTTTGACCTTAAAATTCATGTAATCATACATAATCTCATCAAGGTATTTGAACAAAAAAATCACATGCTTCTCCCAATTTGTTGAACTTGGAATACATATCCTTTGCTGAACTTGGACTACATATCCTTAAGAGAACCATGTGAATTATTATAATCTTTCATGAAAGTAACATAGGCCTTAACTTTATGAGTTTATATCTACATGAATTAGCATATTAATGTTTAGTTGTTACATATATCTACAACCATGACTTTAATATCATATATAAGTATTGAAATGTGTTGTGAAAATAATTAATAATAATAACATAACAACACACACATGAATCACTCACACATGATTTATCTTAAAAGGAAATACCTTGATCTATATCAATGTTTAGGAATAAAATAACAAAGAAAAATAAACATAGAAACAACATACTATTTTATCATGTAAGATCCAAACTCAGAAAAACTAGCATTAATAGATCTATTAAACCATTCAGCTTGGTTTTCATGCTCACTTCCTTGACTATTATAATGAATCATTACAAATCCTTTTAAAATATTTATTACATGTAATACATGGGATCTAATACCATGAACTACCAAAACCATGGGCCTGAAAAACTATCATTGTTGATTTCGCTCTTCGACCATTTCATCAAATGAAATTTAACCTAACACATATGGAGATAGGAACAAAAACATCAATGGAAAATCTAGTAAAGAAAATGATAGAAATGATGTTTAAAAAGATTATGAGAAAAATAACAAATTGTTCATCGATTTCCTAACCATGAAAATAATTATTTCATAAAAATCAATGAAGTAAATAATAATAGGATCTTGGAAATCATGTTTAGAAATTTTAATTTAGGGGAGAAATAATGCATCATTCATCTTATTCATCACAAAAAAGATTTATCAATACTGGAAAAAGAATGAATATATATATATATATATATATGTTTAGAAAAAATGACCATATATACAAACAATGTTAAAATAAGAAGGATAGAAATGGAACGACAAATTATACCCATTTTTAAAGTTTTTCTTGTTATGGTATACCATTGTAATTATGATAATAGAGTAAAAAAGTTGCAAATAACTATAGTAAAGATATGGGAGAAAGTTAAAGATAAAAATCAAACTTTTAAAACAATCTATTTACATAAATTCTATAAACCCCATAGGAATCATTCTCAACCTCTAGGATACTAGTTCTTAATGTTTTAATATTCCAAAGAGTTTGGTAACGGGAATCTATTGTTTGAAACCCTATAGGAGTGGAGTGTTTTTAGGAGAATGGGAATGATTTTGGAGGTTGGTAATAGGTTTTCTTCATTGAGAATTTGTATAGTCTTTTTCTTATGCAAAAAGTTCTATACTTTTTTTTTAGCTATAAAAATTTATAAATAAATAGATTAGAAAAAATGAAATAAATAATATAAGTATTGAGATTATTGGTAGGTTATAACAATTTAACTAAATATTTCTTATATTTTCAAATTATATCTATATAATAATTTCTAAACAATTTATAAAATATAATATTATGTAATAATAACTACACAACATATTTACAATACCAAATACATAACCAATTTTTTTTAAAAGAATTAATATTAATTAATAACATTTATAAAATAATACACAAAATTTAACACAACACAATTAAAATTATAATTATATATATATATAATATATATTAATAATTATATATAATATATAACTAATTGGTTATTCCATCTAATTTGAAAAAAAAATTAACCATATAATATTCATACCTTCATATTTCACGATATAAGCAATTTACTGTTCCAACTAATTTAAAAAAAAAATCTGGCCATCTAATATTCATAACTTATATTTCACAACTTATCCAAATTCCAAAAAGTAGTCGAACACAACTATAAATTAATCAATAATAATATGAATATTAAAACTTTTATATAGTGTTCAACTTTTACTTTTTAAGAATCACAATATTTATGAGAGGATAGTAACCATTTTTTATTTAGCACTTTTATCGGCAACACAAATAAAAATCAGAAATATACTAAATACAACAAATTTGAAATAAATTAGCGCGTAGTCATAAGTTGACTAACTCGAACAGGTATGAAAGAAATAACATTTAAGGTGACTGAAATTGCTAGCTTTTCAAAAATGTAATGACCAAATATCCCTGGAATGTTTTAACCAAATTTGGAAGCCAGCTGTAGGGGTCGTCGTCTTGGAACTATTGCAGTCGTGGTCACATCTTAACCTACTCGGCCCCTATGTTGTTAAAACATTGTCAGTTTTTGAAATGTTGTTGAACCATTCTAAAATCTGTCAACATGACTCGCAATCACAGAATAATAATTAAAAAGGTCTAAAGAATAATAATTCTAATATCATAATATGTAGCCTTATCTGGAAGTGAAAATGGAGTTTCCGATCTCGTTTAGGGTGAAGTGCCAGAAAAAGATATGCGAACTTCTACTTGACATGGCAATACGCGATTTGATGGGCACTTCTATAATGCTCGCCAAAACCGCCATCAGGCGTACACATTTAGATGCTCAAAATTAAACAAAACGTAACTCGGCCCTTTGTGAGCGGGTTTCAGTTTTAAGAAAACTAAGTAATTCGTCAGAGAAATACGCGGCAAGTAGCATATACAGCATTGCTCCGTCGTGGACACTGTCCACTCCCAGAACTTTTGGGAAGGGAGAGAGCGAACGGCCTTCAGGAAGAGAAAGAAAAAGTAGGTGGAATAGTAAGGGCCTGTTTAAGATGAGGCGAGGTCGAGTCCAGGTGAGGAGGATCGAAAACAAAATCAGTCGTCAAGTAACTTTTTCTAAGAGGCGGAACGGACTCATGAAGAAGGCGGCGGAGCTGTCAACCCTGTGCGACGCTGAAGTGGCCTTAATCGTCTTCTCCAACAAAGATAAACTATACGAGTTCGCCAGTTCCAGGTACCTCCCTACCCACCTTTGCTCTTTTCTTCCCATCACCATTGAGAAACACGGTACCAATTATGAAGCCTCCAAATATGAAGCCTGTTAAGGTATTAAATGAGTTGGGGTTTATATATTTGTTGATGGGTATTAAATGAGTGGGGCTTTATATATTTATTATCAGATAATTGTTCTGTCAAAATCCAAAAAATAAGTATATTCAATCCGACTCATTTAATATCTATTTGCAGATTATTTATATACTTACAATTAAATAATTGATCGGTCAAAATCTAAACTATGAACATATTTAACCCCACTCATTTAAAATCTAATTATAAATTATTTATTTTCATAAAAATACACAATCTCTCCATCAACATCTTGACATAGACATTCTAGAAGAGTACCTCATGCTTTTAATCATAAAAACAAATTAGGAAGTCAGTCTTTGTAAGTCAATCAGCATATGCTGAGGACCATCAACATCTAAGTATTTCTAATGGGATCTTTCCTTTACTAATAAGTGCAATCCAGCATTTAGTATGTCCCTTTTCCTTCCTCACGGATTCTGTCCAGAGGTCTTTATCTAGGTTGCTTTGAACTTTTATAAATATTTTTATAAAAATATGCGGGGTGAGGTTGGCTTTATGCTGGTTTTACCTTCAAACGCACATATTCTGGTTTAGTTTACATTCCCGAACAAACCCTAATTAGGCCCGAGATGAAACCCTAATTGATCGGGTGTTTTTAGAGAGATTATTTTTCGATAAATTTGAGAAAATAATGGATTTCTATACTGTTTTAAAGCATATAGGTGATTTCCCCATAAATATCGACAAAAATCAATTATAGAACACACTATTTAAACACTTATTGGTAATTTTCGCATCGATAACAAAACATTTAAAAAAAACTATAGTATTTACAATAATCACTTAATTTAGAAGTTTGGAGGATCTAGAGTGTAAACAAATGCAACAGGAAAACCAAAAATTAGGCAATGTTCAGAAAATGATTTAGCATGAATTTATTAATGATGAAAATTGGGGATTCATTCACACATTACAATGACCAACCACTTGTATATAAAGACCTTATTCATTAAGTATAGAATCATGCAGACTCTAAGACTGGTCTTGTCAGCAGCTAATTCACACTGCAAACTCACATTCAAATTCATTTTGACATAATTTAAATATGTCTTGATTTGGGTCAGATAAATTTACATGGTTCAAAATTTATAATGACTCAAAACTTTTACCAAATTTTCTTTTTGTTTCTTTCAACTTCTATAATCTCTCAATTGTTTCAGCTTCACCTTCATTTTCAGCTTTGCATAATTCATCCGCATGTGAACCTAAACATACCTAGGCTAGTTATTAGTTAATGATTATAATCCATTAACTAATAAAATATATATATTCTCAAAGTTTAACCATGGTAGTCAGTTTAACCAGGGTAGCTGTATATATATTCTCAAAGTTTAACCATGGTAGTCAGTTTAACCGGGGTAGCTGTAGGCAAAGGAAAAGTTTCGTTGTTCATAGAAATATGAGAGAGAGCTATTAAACACACAACAATTCACATATTAATATTTTTATTCATCACATTTATATAGGATATAAATTATTGATTTCAGCATATTTACATCACTATTATACATCATTCTTATAATTTATACATTAAAAGCAATAATTTCTAAATTAATTTCTGGAAATTTTTAATAACAACTACATATAACAGAATGACATGGAAACTTTACTTTCAACTGCATGATACCATAATAAAGTTTGAAATTTTCTGCTCTTAATAACCAACCGCATCCCTCGCTTGCTCACAGTACCAGTAGTAAAACTAGGTATAAGGAAGAGACAACATAGCAGTTGTTTCCTGTTCACCGTACCAGTAGGTGCCTAGCAGTAAAACTAGGCATAAGGAAAAGACAACATACCAGTTGCTTCCTGTTCACCGTTACTTTAATCTGTTTGCAAACCATTACATTCTGGACAGACGGTATAACCACTTACCTTTTGAATACAGTTTCTAGATAGCACTGATGAACTGAAAATAGGTGGGAAGGCCGCTTGATCATATTGCTGATTTTTCTTGATGAACCCTTTAAACGATAAACATGGTCGGAACTTTGCTCACAAGATGAGCCTTTAACTCAATTAGACGTTTCCAAAGACAATAACGTCCTAGCTAATTATCCAATCGTCCTAGCTTGCCGATCTGGGGTTTTAAGATCTCAATTTCTTTGCAGGTCGTTTTGGCTGTGCTATGAAATAAGGTGATAAACATTTGGAGAAAATACCGCAGCGTTTTGTTGAAGCATAACAACGTTCAGCAGAAACTCAAAGACAAAATACAGTATAAAAACATACACACATAAACACAATTTTTTAACGTTGTTCGCCCAACCAATCTCCGCTACGTCCACCCAACCAATCTCAGCTACGTCCACCAAACAGAGGCATCGGCAATCTTATTCTTATTACTAATGAAGAGATTACAAAATAATTATTTCCTCACACTCACTAACTCATCCAATATCTGTACGGGCATATATTTTATAGCCAAGAGAATCTAACTGACTCATAAATTCTTTCATAACAAATATAGGATACATTAACTCTTTCCCAACAAAATATAGCTAATATAGCAACAAATCCTATTGTTGTCATACACTTGATATTTTTGCCTAATTTATGAAAACCGAAAATCTCAACAATCTCCATCTTAACAACGATTAGCCTGATACCCTGTTTGTTTATTATTTTTTCTTTTCTGCAAGCCAAGAGAAGCCAAACACCACCATAGCTTCTCTAACAAAACTGGTCTCGTGAACATGTCTGTACAGTTCTCCTTTGTATGCACCTTTTCAAGAGAGACTCCCCTTTCAGTGATAACCTGTCTTACAAAATGGTACTTGATCGGTATATGCTTTGATTTACTATGATAGGCCAGATTCTTAGCCAAATGTATTGCACTTTGACTGTCACAAAATAACTTGATGTTGTCATGCAACCTACCAAATTCACCAAACAAACCTTTCAACCAAATCGATGTTGTCCTGCAACCTACCAAATTCACCAAACAAATATTTCAACCAAATCGCTTCTTTGCAAGCATGAGAAGCAGCAATGTATTCTGCCTTAGTAGTGGATAAAGGAGCAATGTTCTGTAGCTTTGACATCCAGCTAATAGCTCCACCTGCAAGTGTAAAGACATACCCTGAAGTTGACCTTCTCTTATCCAAATCACGTGCAAAATCAGAATCAACATACCCGCAAACAAATTCACTACTCTTATTATATGTAATACAATAATCACTTGTGCCTCTCAAATACCGAAGCACCCATTTCACTGCTGACCAGTGTTCTTTACCTGGATTTGCCATATACCTACTGACAACCCCAACTACATGTCAAATATCTAGTCGCGTACACACCATCGCATACATTAAACACCCTACTACATTGGCATATGGAATTTGAGACATATAATCATTTTCTTCATCTGTATTAGGACATAAACTCGAAGAAAGTTTGAAATGGGAAGCGAAAGGGACTGACACAGGCTTCACATTGTTCATACCAGATCTCAAAAGTATTTTCTCAATATACTTCTATTGTGATAGCCATAGCTTACCATTGCTCCTGTCTCTGAAAATCTCCATGCCCAAAATCTGTCTTGCTGCTCCTAGATCTTTCATATCAAATTTCCTTGCCATCTGAGCCTCCAACCTGTTGATTTCTTCTATTCTTTTTCTTGCTAAAAGCATATTGTCAACATATAATACTAAGATAATAAATATGCCATTATTTAATTGCTTAAAATAAACACAATGATCATATTCACTTCTAACATATTTCTGATTCAACATGAAAGAATCAAACTTCTTATACCACTGTCGAGGCGACTGCTTCAGGCCATATAATGACTTCTTGAGCCTGCAGACAAATTTCTTATTGCGATGCTGAACAAACCGTTCCGGTTGTTCCATATAAATTTCCTCATCTAAGTCTCCATGTAGAAATGCAGTATTAACATCTAATTGCTGCAACTCTAAATTAAGCAAAGCCACTAATACTAACACAATTCTAATTGAAACTATTTTAACCACTGGTGAAAAAATATCATGAAAGTCAATGCTGGCTTTCTGAGAGAACCCTTTTGTGACCAACCTCGCTTTGTATCTATCCTCCGTATCATTCACACCTCGTTTCAGCTTGAAAACCCATTTACACCCTACAATTTTCCTGTCTTTCGGAAGCTCAACCAGATCCCACGTGCCATTCTTACCTAAGGCCACCATTTCATCCTTGATGGCTACTTTCCACTTGTCACTTTTCGAACCTTCTATTGCTTCCTGATAGCACAGAGGTTCATCGTCATTAGCAGTAAAAGCAACTGAAGTAACATAATCATCATACCTTCTTGGTGGCCGTTTGATTCAAGTAGACCTCCTTAAGGATGTTTCTGGTGCTTCCTCGATTGGCTTACTATCATCTGTAGGAACTTCTTGATGATCGGAATTTGAGACATGTCCATGATCTATACCTGAACCATGTTCATGATCTAATTCTGAAACCTGTTCATGGCTAGTATCTGAACTATGGTCATCATGACTATCATTAGAAATGCTATCAAACTGAATGTGTTGAAATTCAGATACATCATCCTGTTTCAATCTACTATTTACATCTAACTGTACAAGAGAGGATTCATTAAACTTTACATCTCTCTTGATAATGATTTTGCGGGTAGTAGGAACCCACAATCTATATCTCTTTGTTCCATCACCATACCCAACAAAGATATACCTTTTAGACTTTGGATCTAATTTAGTTCGTTGATGTTTAGGCACTAGAGAATATGCATCACAACCAAACACTATGAGTTTAGAATAGTCACAAGGGTGACCGTTCCATACCTCTTGAGGAATCTTGCATCCTATCGCCATTGACGGTGATCGATTTATCACATAAAAAGCCGTAGCCACCGCTTCTGTCCACATCTCCTTCTGCAAACCGGTGTTACTCAGCATACTCCTTGTTCTCTCTAGAAGAGTCCTATTCATGTGTTTAGCAACTCCATTTTGCTGAGGAGTATAAATCGTGGTCTTATGTCTCTCGATCCTTGCATCCTTGCAATAACTGTCAAACTCCTTGGAAGTAAACTCACCACCACTGTCAGTTCTTAAACATTTTATTGTTCTACCAGTGTTGTTTTCTACCAATGCTCTAAACTACTTGAAAACTGAAAAAACATCAGACTTTCTTTTCAACATATAGACCCACACCTTCCTAGAAAAGTCATCAATAAATGATACAAAATATGACGAGCCACCATATGAGGTTGTAAGGGCTAGACCCCAGACATCTGAATGGATATATTCGAGTACTCCTTTACTAGTATGTTTGCCTGTTTTAAACTTTTGTTTACCTTGTTTTGCAAACAGACAATCCTTACAGAAATCTAACTTTCCAGACTTTATATTTGGAAGTAACTTGCGATCAGCCAAAAATTTTAACCCTCTTTCACTCATATGCCGCAACCTTTGATGCCATAAGTGAATGGAACTACTGTCATGTTCAGACACCGTAGACACATGATCTGACCCTGTACTTCCTTCTAACTAAAATAGATTTCCTACCTTCTTAGCTTTCATAGCTAGTAAAATACCTTTGTAAATTTTCATTACTCCACCTTGAATTACAGTTTTATATCCATTTGAATCAAGTGCTCCTAATGAAATCAAATTTTTCCTTAAATCTGGTACACGTCTCACATCAGTTAACATTTTAGTTGCACCATCAAACATTTGCAGTTGTATACTCCCAATCCCCACAATATTACATGTTATATCATTACCCATGTAGACAACTCCATCATTAATTGTTTTATATGTCTTAAACCATTCTTTATGAATACACATGTGGTTTGATGCACCGGAATCTAACAACCAATGTTGATCATGATTTGACACATTAACTGATAATACTTCATCACTCATACCTGCACCAGATGCCGAACCTGTATCTGTTGTATTTTCCTCCTTCTTCTCTGTCGAAGAATCTTCTTTAGAAGTTTGTTATTGCTTCGAGCAGTCCTTCAAATGCCCTTATTTGCCATAAAACCAACACTTTACTTTACTCTTCTTCCCTTTCGACTTTGAACGTGAGTCGCTCAGCCTACTGGAGCGTCTTTCTTTAGAACGACCTCTAACCATCATTTCTTTTGATGTAGAGGTTTCTAAATGCGACCTTCTCCTTGTTTCTTCAGATAATAAAGATGCAATTACATCATCAAACTCAATGGTTTTTGATGAATCAAGACTTATAGAAGTAACAAAATGATCCCATGACTCGGGCAACAAGCACAATAAAGTAATAGCTTTATCCTCGGATTGAATTTTTACTTCTATACTTTGTAATTGCACCAAAAGAGTATTAAAAGCATTCAAATGATCAGCAATCAATGTACCTTCCTTCATTCGCAAATTGTACAACTGTCGCTTCAGGAGAATCCTATTGGTTAAGGATTTGGTCATGTACAGTTTCTCCAGTTTCGTCCACAAACCAGCGGTTGTTGTCTCTGACATGATATTAAACAAGACATCATCTGCCAAACACAGTCGATTAGCATTTACTGCTTTTTCATCCATCTTGGCCCACTCATTATTTGTGATGTTGTAAGGCTGTTTGGATTTTCCCATCAACGCCTTTGCCATGCCTTGTTGCACCAGCAGATCGTACATCTTCACCTTCCTGATTTCGAAGTTGTTTTTGCCATTAAACTTATCGATCTCAAAACGAGCACTCTGAGTTTTTGCCATCTTGTATCGACCAAAAAACAATCTCCAAATTCTAATTTGTTATTCAATCAAATCAAAAAAATAATAACAAATGCCTTCGCCTTCTACTGTACTATCTTTTATTTTATAAAAAATCATTCTGCTGTACAAACTGCAATTATAAAATAAAAATCAAAATAAACAGTTGCAGTTTTACCAACACAATTCTTGGTTGGCACTCTGGCACGATCAACACAAGAGACGATCCGCGCCGCGAACAAAATCGCTCTAAGGGGTCAATTGGCGCGACTTTTCCCCTCGGATCTGCGCCGATCAGGATCTAGGGGCCCTGGCGCGATTAGTAAAGTCGGATCCGTGCCAATTGGTGCTATTATTCCCCTATTACCCGTGCCAATCCGTTCACTGGATATTTCTGGCGCAATTGTTTCATCAAAACCTACGCCAATCGCCAAACTCCACCTACATCGATCTGTTCACCTGCACGCACTCGCTCCAACACGCTCCGATACCAATTGTTGAAGCATAACAATGTGCTGCGGAAACTCAAAGACAAAATACAGTATAAAACGTACACACATAAACACAAATTTTTAACGTGGTTCACCCAACCAATCTGGTCTACGTCCACCAAACAGAGGCATCGACAATCTTATCATTAATCAGGAGATTACAAAATAATTATTTCCTCACGCTCACCTCATCCAATATCTGTACGGGCATATATTTTATAGCCAAGAGAATCTAACTGACTCATAAATCCTCTCATAACAAATATAGGATACATTAACTCTTTCCCAACAAAATAGAGCTAATATACCAACAAATCCTATTGTTGTCATACACTTGAGATTTTTGCCTAATTTATGAAAACCGAAAATATCAACACATTTCTGGTTTTCCTTCATTTCACTTTGTTGAAAGAATCACTGCATTTTTATCTCTATGGAATCTATAATTTCCACCTTGGGATCCTAGTTACTGGTTTGGAACCTTTATCAATACCTGCGGGTTTTGGTGTAACCGTAAACCTCTAGATGGTATTAGAGCTTGGACCCAGGTTCGATTCCCGCAAGTTGCATTTGAGAGGGGAGTTGGAAGAATCATTGCATCTCTACCTCTATGGAATCCATAATTTCCACCCTGGGGATCAGTTACTGGTTTGGAACTTTTACCAACACTTGGGGGTTTTGATGTAACAACAAACCTCCACACACTTTACACTTGCGAATCTTGGTGTAACAACAAACCTCCACAAACTTTACCAATCAAATAGCTAGATAGTTAGATAAAGCTTTCAAGGCTTCCCAATAACATAAGAACCAAGCGAACACACTAAAGTTCTTTTGAAATAATATTTGGTACAATTAATAAAGACATCATCTCTAAACACTGGCAAACGCATATACCAGGCATAAAGAAATGTAGTTTGAGAGGAAGTATAATGATGAATTATTGGAATTTCTTTACCATCATTTAATGGGAGCGAAATGTTAGATCAAAATCATTTTTATTATATTATATTTTTATATTACAAGAATATTATATAAAAATCAATTAAATATAATTAAGGTTTTATTTAACAAAATAATTTTATTTTTAATATATAATATAAGTTTATCTTTTTTTTAGTTTTTGGGGTGGTTCAATGCAATGGCCGTCGATGAAGCCTCACGAATTGGAGATTTGGTCATTTTTACTACCTGCTCGGAAAATAGGGTGAATAACGAACATGTAAGACTTGAAAATGAAAAGTCCTACTAACTTAAAAAAATATTATAAAGTTTTTATATTAAGATATTTGGTTTTGTCTTTAATAATTTTTAATTATATTATATATTTTTTTCAAAATTATTATATATGTTCATTATGAATATAAATTTTTAAAATTCAGATTTAAAAGAATTTAAAATAATTTTATAATTTTTTTTTGTTTTGTTTTTTTGTAGGTGGTTTTATTATAATAAATATAAATTTTAAATTTGTACTTAGTTTTAAACTTTAATAATGATGATCAATTTCTTAACATATGTTTAGAAAAAATGAAAATCACTTTATCCGTGGATAAAAGAAATAAAATTAATGTGCCATATATATGTATAGAGGATAACTTGTTTTTACTGTATCTTAATAAGCGAGGTGATTGCCGATATGGTGATTGCTGATATGGTTGTTTAATGTATATAAAATTGAGTTATTGCTTAGCTAGAGGGAGACATAAAGAAGGTTTGAGATTGAAAGATGTTTAGTTAGTGAGAGGTAAGTTTGATAAAAAAAATATACAAATTTTGGTTTATATGAATTTT
>APFE031670055.1:64945-89987 GCA_000404065.3 Pinus taeda | reverse complement strand
AGGAACATAATGAAAAATCAAGCTGGTAGTCCCGGTTTTGGGATCCAGTGGGAAATCTCTGTGTATATGTGTTTTATGTGTTATGCTCTCGCATTTTTATTTTTTATGTGATTTAGAATTCGTATGCAGGTAATTTCTGTACGGGGTTAAAACCTACAGGAGGAAGTACATGTTAGAGAGGTACTATGATGGAAAGTCCAAGGAGTACTATGAGTTAAATATGGGATCTATGACATATGAGGAGTACATGAATAAGTTCTGAGAGTTGTTGAGGTATGTGCCTTAGCTTAAGGATGAGGAGGAAAAATGTCAAAGGTTCATCAATGGACTGCCATTAACCTCGGCTGGTGGAAGAAATAATTGGTAAGTTGAAGCATTGTTATGAGAAATAGAAGTGTAATTATTAGTCTCAGTTGGGTTGGAAAGGGAATGACATGAATAAGTAAAAATGGTCACCAAAGCGGGAAGACCTCAAGATGTAAGTGAGAAGGAAAAGTTTTCTCCTTACAATAAGTTTAATGCATTTGAGGATGGACATGGACCTCAGCTTAGGGAGAAATATAATAAAGGTAGTGATAGAGAATCATTTCAATATTGGATAAGTGGAGAGGATCATCGCAAGAAGGATTATTCATTGTATCAGGGTGGCATACCTGAGATACACAATGCTAAGGAGGCCAGATAATTGGGGATGTCGGCCAGAATGTTCCTCGGATTTATGCATCTTTTGATAACAAGAAAACATATCACTACGAAACCATTATTTTTATACAAGGTAAGCTTTATGATCGATTTGTTTACATTTTGATTGACCCTGCATCTAATTATAGTTATGTTAATCATGACATGGTGGATAAGTGTGGTTTGAGAAAGGAAGTGCATGCAAAGTCTTGGTTGGTGAAGTTAGCTACAAGTGATAAGGAAAGAGTTCATCATTTATTAAGATCTTATGCATTTGAATTGAATGGCATGCCTACATCAACACATCTAAATGTCCTTCCATTGGGATCATACAATATGCTTCTGGGGATGGATTGGTTGTACCTTCACAGGACTAAGGTAGATTTCTACGAGAATGCTATTGAGTGCTTGGATGATTATGGAGGAAAAATAATCTTTTACGGTATGAAGAATCATACATTGGAATGAATGGTTAATACTATGCAAGATAAGTGCACTTGCGGGAAAAGGTGTATATTATTTGTAGTTCATATTTCTACTGACAAGGGGAAGGATGTCTAGGATGCTAAAGTCTTTAAGAGGTATTCATTTTTGCAATAGTTTTAGGATGTATTTCCAATAGATAATTAAGAGTTGACTCTCATAGGGAAGTGGACTTTTATATTGACTTGGTACCAAGAGCAAAACCAAGATCAACAACACCTTACAGGATGAACACTCTAGAGTTAGTGGAAATAAAGTTGTAGTTGAATGAAATGATTGACAAGGGATACGTAAGGCCAAGCATGCCACCTTGGGGTGCACCAGTGTTGTTTGTGTAGTAGAAGGTCCATACTCTCAAGTTATGCATTGATTAAAAGCAGTTCAATAAGTTGGCGATGAAGAACAGGTGCCCACTGTTGTGGATTGATAATTTGTTTGACCAGTTGAATGGAGCAATAGTGTTCTTGAAGATTAATCTGATATCAATATATCATCTAGTATGCATCAAATAAAAGTACATTTAGAAGATTTCTTTTTGGAATAGGTACGAGAATTATGAGTTTGTTTCGGTTCCTTTTGGTTTGACTAATGCTCTAAATACTTTCATGTTTTTGATGAATAGTGTGTTGCGTCCTTATCTAGACAAGCTTGTGATAATATTCATTGATGGCATTTGATATATTCTAAGAGTGATTAAGAGCATGAAAACCACCTAAAAATGGTGTTAATACTATTGAGAGAGCATTAGTTGAATGGAAAGCTTAATAACTACAATTTCTTTCAAATTGATGTTCATTACTTGGGACACATTGTTTGCATGGAAGGCATAGCAATGGAACCAGAGAAGGTATGAGCTATCATGGAATGGCCAAAATCCTAGGAATGTAGATGAGGTTAGATCATTCATGGGGTTAGCAGGTTATTAAAGGAGATTCGTCAGGAACATCTCACAGATTTCCTATCCTACTACGTCATTGTAGACGAAAGGAAATAAGTATGAATTAATAAATGAATGTGCAACTAGTTTTGAGAAGTTGAAGCACTTTCTTACAAATTTTCTAGTGTTGGAGATTGCAGACCTAGATAAAGAGATCATGGTGTGTAAAGATGATTGCAAGAGAAGACTTGGTGGAGTCATGATGTAAGAGGGATAGGTTGTATGCTATGAGTCAAGGAAACTAAATGAGCATGAGTAGAGTTATGTGACTCATGATCTTGAGTTAGAATCGATCATTTATGCATTCAAGATGTCGATGCAGTATCTTCTTAGTAGGGGGTTTGTGTTGAAGAGTGATCACAATGGGTAGGAAAGCTTGTTTGACAAATCTAATCTGAATGGAGGAAATCTAGATGACTAGACATACTTAGTGAGTTTGAATTTGAGATGAGGTACATTAAGGGAAAGGAGAACAAGGCTGCAGATGCTCTTAGCAGAAGAATGTAGGTAAATCACATAGTAGCCATGAGTTCATATAAGATAGACTTATAAAGTGGATCTTGCATGCGAGATAACATGATGACATGTATCAACAACTTAAGCACATGTTACAACAATAGGGAAGTGATTAGGATGTGGATTATCATCTCACAATAGACCGTTTCGTGAGATTTAAAGATAGGATCTATGTGCCAGACAACAGTGAGCTCAAGAAGCTTATCTTGAGGAAATTTTATGTTAAGTTGTATTCATGTTACCCAGGATATAATAGGACTTGTATAGTTGTGAAGAAGTTCTATTATTTGCTGAATTTGAAGAAATAGGTGGTTCAATTCATCACAAGGTGTTTGGATTGTGAACATGTAAAAGAAATATGAAAGCACCCATGTGGTTTATTATAGTCAATTATGATTCCCGCATGGAAATGGGAGGTCATTACAATGGATTTCATTACAAGTTTGTCAAAGACATCTAAACAACATGATTCCATCATGGTTGTGGTTGACAGGTAAAATAAGGTATTTTACTTCATTCCAGTGAAGTCTACTAATTCAGTAAGTGACATAACTTAGATTTTCATCAAGGAGATAGTGATTTTGCATGGTGTTCCCAAGAAGATTGTATCCGACAGAGATGTCAAGTTCACTTCCAGGTTTTGGAAGGAGTTATTTGTAGATTTGGGGTCAATGTTGGCTTTTACTATGACCTATTATCCTCAGATAGATGGATAAATAGAGAGGGTTAACACAATTCTGGAGGATATGTTGAGAATGTATGTTATGCATCAAAAGAGGAAGTGGGAATATTATTTTACATTGGTTGAGTTTGCATGCAATAATGGATATCTGGAGTCCTTGAAGATGATTCTGTTTGAGGAAATTTATTGGTGGAGTTATAATACTCCCATCAGATGAAATGATCGAGTGAAAGGGGTATTGATTGGATCAGACGTGTTGGCAAACATGGAATGTGAAATGCAGGTTATGAAGAAGAATATAAAGGAATCATAAGATAGACATAAGGGTTATGTAGATTAACACAAGGTATTTAAGCAGTTCTATGTTGGGGAGCATGTGTACTTACACATCAAGCACAAGAAGAACTCCTTGAGGATTGGGTCGTGTGCCAATATGGCACCTCGGCATTGCGGGCCTTTTGAGATCCTTGAGAGGATTGGACTAGTGGCCTATAGACATGCATTTCCACCAATATTGAAAGTCCATGATGTTTTCCATGTTTCGTTTATTAAAATATTTTTTAAGTATAATGATCATGTGATTGACTAATATATATTGTATGTGTAGCTAGAACGATAATTCCAGTCGAAACCATAGTGCATATTGCAGCTGAAACAACTCATACTCCCGAACCGAGCATGATAAAGTGAAATGGAAGCACTTGGGCACGATGAAGCTACATGGGAGATGGTTGATCATGTTTGGGCTTTGTATCCTTCATTGTTTTGCAGTTGAGGAAAAGGAGTTTTGGTATATGTACATATCTATGTATGGTTTATATTGTAAATATCGCAATGAGTTGTGTTATAAAGCTCCAATAAGCCGTATTATTGTCATGTTTGTCATGTTGGTTTTGGATTTTTAGTACATTTTTATTGTAAATACTACATTGAGCTAAGTTATAAAGCTCCATAGGTAGTATGTTTTGGTTCCAGTGGTTTTTTTGGTCGTAGGTGTCATAAAACACTAAGGACGGTGTTCCCCTAAGGAGGAGGTTTTTATAATAGCCTTGGGTTAAAAGTTCATGTAATAAAGTTAGTAAAGCAAAGATAAGACCAAGGTCATGGGACAACTATTCCAAGCTAAACATTGGGCAAAGTATCCTAGTGGGTGCCACTTTTGATTTATTATGGCTAAGGAAATTGGAAAAGGAATTGGCAAAGTAAAAGAGGCATTAATTGAAATTTATTTATGAAAATAAAAGAAAATAGAAGAAAAGGTAGATGAAGGGTCACTGATTTGCGTAGAGGAATATTGAAGGAAAATAGAGGAAAATGAAGAAAATAAAGGCTTCGATGATAAAAAATCTAATGAGTATCAATTCATAGATTTTTGTCAGTTTTGGCCTTGGAATTAGTTTTAGAAAGTGAATAGCACCAAGAAGAGAAAGCAAGAAAGGAAAGAAAAGAAAAAATAAGCAAGGTAAATGAAAGACATGGAAAGCAAAGGATAAGCAAGGAAGGTTTGATCAAGCAGCTTCAACCGGAGGATTTGCAAGTAACAGTTTGCATGTATGCTCTCCTAGCTAGTTTTTAAATGCACGATATCAGAATTTGTTTATTTAGTTCATTTATTATCATCGGTCTAGGTTTTTTCTAGTTTGAAAATGGTTTCATCTTGACCTGCCAGTTTTGGATATCCATGGTGTGATGGTATTCTTTTTTGGTTGAGATCTAGATTTCCGAAACTTTTTGGAACCAGGTGAGGTTTTATGAGGAATATTCCCAAGGTTTTGGGATGATGGTGGTTTAATATCACAAAATCTCTCAATAGGTGGGTGGATATAGAAAAATTCCTCAAGGTAATGGTGAAGAAACTCTGAGGCATCCAATCTTGTATTGGGCTCTGTGATCTCTTGACCAATTTTGGTTAGGTTGTAGTAGACAAATGGTGGAGGTGGTTTAGTCTATGGAAAAATGTAGTTTCTTATGTCTTGAGATCCCACACTCACCAGTACATTAGGGTGGAAATTTCGATGGAGGAATCCAACGGAATGGGTAAATTCGGAAAAAGTGTCGGAAGTTAAAATATTTTTTTGTTTTTTGTTTTCTAAAATCCTAACTACCATTGAATATCTGACAAAATTTCTTTACTAGTCAAATATTTGATGGAATGCCATATCCAGTCAATTATCAGATATTTTCCTATAATCCCTCCTATCATCGAATAATCGATGGTAGTTCTTTTACCATTGGATATCCAACATTATATACAATATGAAAATATGTTGTCCAATTTCCTACAAATGGTAAATAATCGTTGCGTAATGTTCAATTCAAACATTAATGTATTTTTGTGTTAACAAAGTCTAATATGGGACCGTTGTTGATTAGTTTGACTAATTAAATTATATTATATGATTATAATATAAATAATGATAAAGTTATTAAATATATTATTATAATTAATATATATATATGTGTGTGTGTATCTTCGTGTGAAGGCCCTAACATCATATAACTTTGACATAGTTTCTATATATATTAGTTGTGATTGTTTTGAAAGTTTGTAGGCTTATTTTGAGGTTAATTTTAGAACAAAATCATCACTGAAAGTTTGGTGACAAAAAATGTCGCATAAAACTCCACAAGGAGACCAAAGACACATGGGATTGACATCAAGGGATTCTAATGATGGAAAATGTTATTTCCCTTGTAGAAACTACAAGGGCTTGAGACCAAGTATAATTCTAATAAAAACAACTAAAAACCATTGTAGAAACCATGGACACGCTTAAGGCAAACATGAATATCATCCATTTGTAAGTTATTTATTATATGTCTTTGTATTGTACATTGTTTTCGTAAATGTTTATATGTATATTGTATTTTAGATTATATGTATTTGTATTGTAAATTATATTATCTTTCTGTTGTAAATGTATTTTATAATATTATTTTGGGAGGTGTTTGAACTATGTTGTCTTGTTTATGTGGACTAGAAATATTATTTGATTATTTTCGTTAGGGTCGTTTAAGGGGTTAGGTCAAGTTCGGGGTTAATTGATTTATGGGATTAGGGATAAGGGGTTATTGTTTAATGGTTTAGGGGTTAAGGGTTAAGGGCTTAGGGGAATGTGGTTAAGGTGTTAAGGGGTTAATGTATGTTTAGGTGGTTAATTTTGACTTAAAGGATTTAGAGGTTAATCATAGGTTTTTATGGAGCATTATTAATAAGTTTTTAAACTATCTTATGCAAAATATGACATTAAGAAAGAGTATGACATTAAAATGATGAATTCCAAAAACGATCAATATGCTTTTTATTATGGTCATGACAATATATTTCAAAAAGTGTCTCACTTCCTACAAGTCAACAAAAGTAACATTTTTCTTAGATTTTTTCAACATATTTTTAAATATCTTGATAAAATTCACAAACAACATAATTGATTCATTGTCTTTGTTTCTTGGTCTCATCTAAGTTGTATTTCTTTTTATCTTTGTTCTCTTTTTTTTCCTTATATATTATATTTGTAAACTATTTTTATATCGACGTTTCAATATTCCTCTTCTCTCTCTTTCTCTCTCTCTCTTCTCTCTCTCTCTCTCTCTCTCTCTCTCTCTATATATATATATATATATATATAATATATATTATATATATTATATATTATATATATATATTACTTTATTGATTGTAATTATATAAGTATGCCCCACCTAGGGAATTTCTCAACGAGGAAACCGTGGTTGTAGTACAAGCATCTACTCATGAACATGGAGAGATTAATGTTGAGGTTCAAGCTAATGATCCTATGGAAGAAGATAATGACGACGATAACATATTTGAGGATTATGGGACAAATATATTGATCCAAGAGATATTTAATAACGTTAGAATGGATGACGATGACAACCAGTATGATGACCTTGTTTTTGATTTACTTGTAGCTGAGAGGGAAGCTAAACCACTTTATGAAGGCTCAAAAACATATATTCTCTTTGTTGTATTGTTGTAGGTCAATTTAAAGGTGATGAATGGTGCGTCAAACACATGTATGACATGGTTCTTAAGGTATGCAATATATTTTGTGACATTTAGTATTATATACATGATAAGGAATTTTTTTTTTTTTATTGTCTCTAATGGTAGATTATTAGATCAACGTAATAATGTTTAATTTTATGAAGTTCATTTCAAGTATGTGTTTTAAACAGTTTGACCTTAGTTGTACATACTTAAAATAATTGATATAAAAATTATTCCATATATTGTAGGTCTTCAAACAAAGGGTAAATTTGTTTTTCTAGTTTGTGGTCCTAATATTAAATCTCATCGTTCAAGAAGACTAGGAAAGGAGGTGTTTGATGAGTATATGCACTTCCTTTATATGAATCATAAGTATTGAAGTACTGAAAAGCATATGTTCAATGGGAAAGAAGAAGCTCAAGTAAAACCACGAAGAATGGCACCTCGTACATGGAAGTTGCAATATAATAGAGTCTCTCAAGGTATGGATCGAACTATCTATGTATTAATATACATTATATATTTGGATTATTTCATCTTTTTATGGGGTTTTCTCACTGTACTAATTGATAGGTTATATTGTTGTTTTAATATATTTATCTAGGATTCATGTTGTAGTTCACGATGGCATTAATAATAGGACACTTCTGTGAGGAAAGAAAAATTATCCTAAGAAATTCAATAGACTCCTCTACTATGAGCACCTAGAAATTCTTCATTTTTTTGATATAATGCACATATGGAAGAATGTAACAGAGAACTTATGGTGAATATTAGATGGAATAAGAGATAAAGAAAATATTGTCAAAATTTGTTTTGACATTAAGGAGGCTGACCATGCATTGCGATGGAGATGGCAAAAATATAAGAAACCTTCCATGATTATTAATAGAGTAGAAAAGAAAGCATGTTAAAGAGGTTATTAAAAAACAAATTTCCAACTAGATTTTCTTCAAACATAAAGAACATCCAAACAAATAAAGGTGAATTAAGTGGGGTAAAAACTCATGATTAGCATATGTTCATTAAGTAATTATTTTGGCATATATATTTTTTACATTAGTGAAATATCTTGTTAATTAGTGTTTTTTTCTACTAATTTGGGAAAAAATTATGATCGATCATTATTTTTGTTATAGTATGTTCTACATTTACCTCTCCTAGAAGGCTTTAACAAAAATTTCAAAAAAGTTATATATGATCTTGGAAAATACATGATGTGAGTGGAGATTTACGTGCAAAGAGTAATTTGTTCAATAAGATGTTGTGTCACATATATTTCACTGCATTTATTTTGCTTGTCATCATGTAATATATTATTCCCTTTTTGTTGAAACCTATGATTTGCTTGCTTCATTTGTAGATGTTTTTCATCTAAATAAATCGATAAAGAAGATACAAAGTATTGGAGAAAACAAATTCTTCATCTAATGTGTGAAATGCAAAAGTATCTACCTCCAACATTTTTCAATGTAGAAAAACATTACCTCATACACCAAGTCGAGGAGATTGAAAAGTGTGGACCTGTACACATAAGATCAATGTGGATGGTTAAGAGGCACTTGAAGTCTCTAAATCCTTTGGTCACATAAAGAGCATGTCTTAAGGGTTCTCTGATAGACCAATATATGGTATATCAAACCATGGATTATATTCATAAATATAGTGATGAAATAGGAAAAAGTATTAATGTATTGGATCACATTTAGGACGTCAACTCCATGGACGATTTTGAAGGGGAGCACCTATTCAGGAAAGGTAAAATGAGAAAAGTGAGATGTAAGTAGATAGTGGAGATTTATAACACATTTGACTTATTTCTTTCTATGCATATCATACTTATCTAATATTTATCTTCCTCCATAATCCATTATTATAAAGATATAACATGGTAACTAATATAATATATGTGAATTGTTTTTTTTAATACAATTGATCAAGAGTGGGATGCAGTACATTTATACATTGTGAACAATAAAGATTGGATGAAGGTATGGATTGAAGAATGCAACAAGATAATAATGGTAACTTATCATCATATGGTGTGTGTTGGCTTAAGGGGGCCTGACCCAGGTTCAAAGTTGTTTGTGCGAACCAACAAAACCATAATTGTTGGCCCTTTCATCAACAACTTGCATAGTGTAGGCTTCAGTCTCACTCGAAGGAGTATTGAGGGATGCCAGAACCATGTTTCTGGACCTTCGCGAAGGTCTGTGATCAGTATTTACAGACCCTGAAGAGGCAAACCATCCATTTTCGTTCACTAATTAATAAACCTAGATCTTCCTTCTTGCAGATATATCCAAATCGTTAGAATCCTAACAGAATTAACCCTTAACTTCGCAAACACATATAATCACTTAATTCATGCATAAATATTATATATTCAACAAACTCGCGTAGCAATTACACATTATTTCATGGAAAATGCATTAGTAAGTGACAGAACATAACATTAACGAAATTTGCAACAATACTCAGATGCAAAATATTTCTTCAAAATCAGTCTTTATTAAGCTTCAACATTCAGATTACAGACTCCTTTACCCTATGCACTCAGTTGTAGAGGTCCACGAACTCAGCTGCAGACTTACCAAGGCCTCCTGCGAACTCAATTGCAAGAGCCTTCCCCTTTTGCTTAAGTACACAAAGAAGAGCCTTCCTGCCTTAGCACTTGACCAAAACAATCTCTCTCTTGACTTAATTTCTCATTTCTCCCTCTTAGACTCATTATGACTCAACTGTATAACTTTCTTCAATACAATACCATGGTCCACGGACCATGGGTGAGTCTCAAAACCAACCTATTACTAACCCAAACAAGGGGCTAAAACCCATTTGACTCCTATCTAGCTGTGCACTCCGCGTTCACATTTCCTGAAGACTTTATGTCTATTACAAAACTTTTACAAAAATTGGGTTAGCTAACCCCAAAACTAACCCTAGGGACATTATCCCAACATTGTGTCTTCATTTGTCAAAGAAGCTCAATGTAGTGGAGAGACAAATATTACATATAGAGAAATTAGATATTAATTAGTTTGTTCTTGTTCATTTAGCTTAAATTTTTATTTTCCTAGTTTTTATGTTTGAAAGTTACTTCATTTCTTTCTAATATATTATAGGAGATCAACTAGGTATGGGAATTGGGAGCGATGTGAGGAGGAGGAGGGAGAATATGAGCCTCCACCTTCATGTTGTTGGTCTTTTTAAGTAGAGAATATTGTTGGGATGGGGTCCCTGGGATAAATCTTGTTCAATTTTGTAAGTCCTTTTTTTAAAGATGTAAAGTCTCTACAATCTCTGGAAGTGGAGCGTAGAGATAGTAAAATCAAAGGGGATTTAGTCCCTTAGGTGGGTAGCTAATAGAAAGGTTTTAAGACGCACCCATGGTCCACAGATCATGGTATTGTAAGCGAAAAGGCTATAAATAGAATATTCATAGTGATTCTAAAGGATAACTCATGGATATAAATTTTTGTAAGGGAAAGTAAGCTAAGGTAGGAAATATCTATTTCCTATACTTAGGCGAAGGGGAAGGTTCCTGCAGATGAATATGAAGAGACCTTGGTAAGTGCACAAACTGAGTGCGCGAGCAACTACAGCTGAGTGCATAGAGAAAAAGAGTCCATATCTGAACGATTACATCTAATAAAGATTGTTTTGATCCAATACTTGTGCATATGTGTATTATTTCTTACTTCTACAAGTTTCTGTATTTTCGGTCTGTATCGCAATTCATATGAATGAATGCTTATCTTCTGCATAAAAGTGATAGATTAATATAATTTATACATGTTATGAATATTGCATGACCTTCATGAAGGTACAAATACTTTTTAAGTGAATTACTGTAATTATCTGTCTCGGAAGGGTTAGGGTTCACGAAAATAGAAATAAGCCCTAGGAGTTGCAGGAACCTATCACACAGGCCTATGGATCTAGAAACCTAGTTTTGTCACCCCCCAATACTGCTTCGGGTGAGACTGTAGCTTGCGCTACATGGTTTTTTGCTGAAAGGGTTAGCAATTTATGGTTTTGTTGGTTGGCATAGATAACATTGAACTTGGGTTAGGCCCCAACAAGCCAACAAATGGTTCCATTGTTGGGACTGAGATCTTGCTAAGGGATGTGTGATAAGTGGTTCCCCACTAAGAAAGAGATTGAAAAGTGGACTGATTAGAATCTGCACACGTTTGCAGCCTAGGAGAACAGAAATATGTGCTTATCAAAGGAAGAGTGGCTGAATAGATACTGGTTCACAAACGAAATCCAAATATTCTTCCACTCTTTCCGTTGTGAATTGCATGAGTAGCTGTCTAGATTGGCAAATGGTCAGTGTACGTGGAAGCTTGACAACCCTGTTGTGTGGACCCCTAAACTGGTAAATCGCTTAGAGGCTTTAGAAAATAACATTGCGCGGGTCTTCGACCATTGGATTAACTATATTCTAGGAGGATTCATGATTGTGTTTGCGATCAATTTGTCCACCAACTACAGTGAATCAAAGCACAGGTTATTCAAAGGACCAAGAGGTAAGTACTTGAAATATCTAGAGACCTGGATTAAGATGCTATTGTGCAAAAAACAGGTTATGTTGTTAAATTGATGTTTGGGACTACGCGAAGTTGGAGAGAATTAAGAAGAAATGAAGAATCAGGCTCCAAATATAGTCTGTTGTTAGGCTCTTCTAATAGCGACGATGAAGGTAATATTTTGAGAACACAAGGAAGTGCGCTACATATTGTAAGTCAGGGTATCGCGGGGATACCTCATCCATCTACTCCACCTCTGCCTCACGCACCTACACCTCTACGTCCACCTCGACCTCACACACCTACACCTCCACCTTCGTCATTTAACATGGTGAATATGATGAAGATGCCTGTGTTTAAGGGTGTGGGAACTGAAGACCCCAACCAATTTTGGTTTGTCATAGATGTTGTATGGACAACACAACAAATCATTGATGAAAATATGAAGAAAGCGTAGTTAGCCACAGCGCTGCAAGAAAGAGCGCTGAGTTGGTACAAAAAGTTCTGCATCAATATGCCCAATGTGACTATGATAGAGACTTAGAAAGCTCTTAATAATGAAGTCAAGAAGACCAAATATCAGGCTCAATTGGTAATAGAGCTAAAGGAGATTCAACAAAGGGTAAAAGAGTCTGCATGGGACTTTGATCAAATCTCAAAATGTTTGATTCACCATGGTAATATGACTATTACAGATACTTAATATAGACAATGGTATATTTCTTTTCTCCTATTGCATCTGAGATTACCATTGTCACAACATAAAATAGGAACACAACTAGAGGTAGTGGAAATCACCACGAGATTATTAGATTTACCAGTGAAGGATGTGAATATAGGGGTACAACAGATTCGATCGTAGCTAACAATCTTGCACATGGAATTCCAGAGCCTGAAGAAGGGAAAGGAAGTCCAGCATGAGGTGCATGCACAAGTTTGGTGCCTGAAGTGTAAGGGATAGGGTCATGATAAGGACCAATACCCTCCTTATTAGAACTATCTTATTGTGGAAGGTCTTTTGATGCAAGAGAATCCAGACTTAGCCAACAATGTGACTATTTGTTGACATGTTGTGGCTGAATGAGTTGAATTTCATTGACCTGAGTGGTCAAAATTCAGCTTTAGTAGAGAGGGTTCGATCTCTCAAAAATGATCTTTACTTCATTATTGTAATAATTCAAAAAGTGTATTATTTTTAGACTAAGGCATAAGTCATTAGCATAGGTGTGTAGCAGAGCTTAAGAATAGAGATTTAATTCTTAGATTGATTAAAATAGAGATTGAGTTGTTAAGGCAGTTAGAATAGGATTTGACTCATAAAAGAGAAAAGAATGTAATGGAGAAGGATTAGCTGAGATGATAGGGATTTGAGTGAGTAAGCAAGAGTTTGAGTGATAGATAGAGTTTGAGGTTGTGACAAAGGTCGAATAAAACTGTTATAATTGAGCTAAGAGGGCCAAGAGCTTGTAATTCCTATTTTATTAAATAAATTGATTAAGTGTGCAGTTATGTGTTAATTTGGTGTAGAAGTTCATTTGTGTCTTTGTAATAGTATTCTAGACCCTAAATGGGTATTTCATATTTTTTAATGTTTTAATTATAAGTCTTGGCATTTATGCATTTTATCATTAATCATGGTCATTTAGCATTAAATGTTAATATTAGGATTAAGTGCTAAACCTTCCTTAAGCGCTTTATTAAATATTTGATTTAAAGCATGTGGGTTGTATTTGATAAGCGAGAAGTGGTATATCACGTGCTCAAAAGTTGGTAAGTGGTAATATTTCAAGTCCTTGCAATTAACTTTTGTGCTCGACACGTAGAAGATGGAGGAGAGAGAAAACAGGTTTTCTCGCGTACCTCTGAAGTGATAACGACCGTGCTAGAATTTGCGTGACATTGCGTGAAAACTGTTGGATTGGATAGAGTAGATTGATGGTGGAAAATCGATGGGCCAGTTGGTGATCGGGGAAAGCGATAACCATTAGATCTGGAGAGAGAAGATCAACACTGCAGAGTGAAGCGCTTGTTGAAAGGTAAATTAAAGTCGGTCCAATGGTGTTTAGTGAGAAAAAAGGGACCCTCAAGGGAAAAAGGTCACTTCTAGAATTTGATTAAATGTATTTGATTGGTTATAAACTTAACCATTAGTCTATTTTTAGACTACCACCTTATTTCATCAACCTCCTACATCATTTTGGTATCAGATCCCAGAGATTGAGTTTGGCTGCAGTAAACATGCCACTAAGGAGAGGAGCTGGCATAGGTCGAGGAAGACCTGAAGCAAATGTAGTTCTACTAGAGGAGATATGAAGTTTGTGTACAAATATGGGCACAATGGAGACTGCTCATAGGATAGCACTTGATGAAGGAGTTGCCAGTGCTGCAGGAGAATCTTTTGAGGAAGAAGAAGAGGAGGAAAATGGAACTACCAAAGTTATCAAGATGTTGGCTCAAGTAGGTGGAAAACCAAAGGTGGAAATTCCTGTGTATGAAGGGAGTCTCAGTGCGGAAGATATGATGGATTGGATAAGTTCATTAGACAAATATTTTGACTATGAGGAGGTTGATGATAAAAAGAAGGTGAAATTTGCAATTACCAGATTGAAGGGTCATGCAGCTATTTGGTGGGATGAAATATGAACATCCATAACAAGAAAAGGAAAGTCCAAGATCAAGCAATGTGAAAAATGGTGAGTAAAATAGAAGCTAAATTTATGCCAAAAGATTATCAGTTAAATCTTTTCAAATAGTTACAGAATTTAAGGCAAAAAGGAATGTTTGTCAAAGAATATATAGAAGAGTTTTATAGGCTGAGTATTAGAGCAGGACATGTAGAGGATGACATGGAGAAGGTAACCAGATACATCAATGGCTTGAGATATGACATACAGGATGAGATCAGCTTGCTGAGTCTAAAGACAATTGAATATGCCTATCAAGTAGGTTTGAAGGCAGAAGAGAAGATGTTGAGGAAACAAAATTAGAGGAATAGAGGGAAAAGTTTAGTAAGAGGTAGAGGAACTACCAGACCAAAGTTTCAGCAACATCAAAGTGAAGCAAGAAGTTCAAGTAGTAGACCACCATAGAGAGGATACTTTAATAGAGGGATATTTTCACCTAGAGGAAGAGGCTGAGGAAGAGATATTTGATGTTATACATGTGGAGAATGGTGCATGGATCATGGGACTATCCTCGTAATAAAGCAACAAGTCAGAGGAATGTGAATGTGGCTAAGGCAAAGGAAGAAAAGCCTCAAATTGTAGACAAGGAAGAATCCCCTGAAGTAGGAGAATCCCTGTTGTTGAAAAGGGTATTGCTTAAGGCAAAGAAAGAGATTGGAGAACTAGCTCAGAGAAAGAGTTTATTCAGAACTACATGTGAATTCAAAGGCAAATGTTGTAAAGTGATAATTGATAATGGAAGCACTAATAAGCTTGTTTCTATAGAAATGGTGGAAACGCTAGGATTAATGAAGACAATACACCCTACTCCTTACAAAGTGTCATGGTTGCAAAAAAAACATCAGATTATTGTGAAAGAACAATGCAAGGTAGAGATATAGATTGGTACTTATAAAGATGTGATATGCGTAATGTAATGCCAATGGATGTATGCCATGTATTGTTGGGAAGAACTTGTTAGTTTGATAGGAAAGCTATTCATGATGGGAGGAGAAATACTTATACTCTGGAGAAGGGTGGAAATAAAGATACACTGCTACCATTGAAGGATGAAAAAAACCAAGGAACAACTGGAAATAGTGTTATGCTTATGAGTGGAAAGGAGTTGTTGCAAGAGGTTGGAAAAGGTGAAGAAATGCATTTTGTTGTCATAGGGAGACCTAAGGTAATTTTTACCTCCACAAACTTAGATGATTTACCTGAAGAAATCAAAACTCTATTGAATGATTTTGCTGATATTATTGTGGATGAGTTGCAAAATGCATTGCCACCAATCAAGAGTATTAGTCATCATATTGACCTAATACCAGGAGCAAGTTTGCCAAACAAATAAGCATACATATTAACTCATCAAGAGAATGCAAAAGTTGGAAGACAAGTGCAAGAACTGATGGATAAGGGACTAATCAAAGAAAGTTTTAGTCCATTTGTTGTACCAATAGTACTTAGTCCAAAGAAAGGAGGTGAATGGCATATGTGTACTGATTCCAGAGCCATAAACAAGATCACTATGAGGTATAGATTTCCTTTACCATGCATGGATGATTTGATGGATTGTTTGAGTGGGTCAAAGTATTTTGTTAAAATATATCTAAAGAGTGGATTTCATCAAATAAGAATTAGAGAAGGAGATGAATGGAAGATTGCATTTAAAACAAACAGTGGTTAGTGATGCTTTTTGGACTCACTAATGCACCTAGCACATTCATGAGATTGATGAATGATGCCTTGAAGGAATATGCAGGGAAGTTTGTTAGTGTTTATCTTAATGATATTCTATTTTTTAGCAGAAGCAAAGAAGAACATTTGGAGCATCTTAAGTTGGTTTTAAGAACTCTATAGAAAGATGAAATACTAATACATCTCAAGCAATGTAGTTTCATGAAAGAAGAATTAATTTAGTTGGGATTTGTAGTTTCTAAAGAAGGTTTGAAAATGGATCCAGAAAAAGTCCAAGCAATTTGGAACTGGCCTATTCCAAGGAACATATTTGAGGTAAGAAGCTTTCATAGTCTTGCAAGTTTTTATAGGAAATTTGTCGGAGGCTTTAGTTGGATTTGTGAACCATCTTGAAACAATCAAGGAGACTAATCAGCCATTCAAGTAGATAGAAGCAGTAGAAAAAAATTAAAGTAAATTAAGTTGCTGAAGAAGCAAATCACAGATAAACCAGTTTTAGCTTTACCTGATTTTGAAAAGGTATTTCAAGTTAAAACAGATGCTAGTGGAGTTGCAATTGGAGTATTTTTGAGTCAGGAATAGAGACCAATAGCATACTTTAGTGAGAAACTAAATGAATCTAAGAAGAAGTATTCTTCTTATGATAAATAATTTTATGCTATTGTGCAAGCTTTAAAAAAATAGAGATATTATTTTCTACCAAAGGAGTTTATATTGTATTTTGATAATCATGCATTACAGTTCATAAACAACCAGCCAAAATTGAACTAGAAACATGACAAGTGGGTAAAGTTTCTACACATATTTACTTTTGTGATCAAACATACCAGTGGTAAGTTGAACAAGGTTGTTGATGCTTTGAGCAGGGTAAATTTCATTGTGCAAGAATTAAGAGTTGGTATTGTAGGATTTGAAGAAATGGTTGATATGTATAAAGATGATGCAAATTTCAAAGATATTTACGAAGTTGTACAAAATCCAATAGTTCATAACATGAGTCAATGGTTATATTATCTTATCCAAGGAGGTTTACTATTTAAATGTAACAAATTGTGTATTCTCAAATGTTCTATGAGGGAAAACATAATTAACGAGAAACACAGTGGAGGACTATCTAGTCACTTTGGACAAGACAAAACCTTTGCTCAAATAAATGCTTTTTACTATTGGCCAAAGATGCAAACTGATGTTAAGAGATTTGTTGATAGGTGCAGGATATGTTACATGCTAAAGGGAGAAGCCAAAATACAAGATTGTACCAGCCATTGGCAATACGAGAGCGACCATGGAATGCAGTTAGTATGGATTTTGTTTCAGGGTTACCTAGAACTCAAAGGGGGAATGATTCCATTTATGTTGTGGTAAGAAGATTAGTGATGCAACACATATTGCTAATATATTTTTTTCATAAGTTGTAAGGTTACATGGATTGCTTGTAAGTATTGTGTCTGATAGGTATACAAAGTTTGTTGGGAATTTTTGGAGAACTCTTTGGAAGAAAATAGGTGCTAACCTTAGTTTCAGTTCAGCATGTGATCCTCAAACAGATGGATAGACCAAAGTGCTAAACAGAAGCTTCAGGAACATATTGAGAAGTTTAGTGTATAAAAATCCTAAGCAGTTGGATTCAACACTTTCTCAGGCAGAGTTTTCTTATAATGACACTCCAAACTGAAGTACTAGAATGAGTCCATTTCAGATTGTTTTTGAAATGAATCCAATAGGTTTGTATGAGCTCAGAAATTTGGGTAAATAGGAGACAAGAAATGAAAAAATTGAAGAGTTTGCAAAGTAGATGCAGAGACTACAAGAAGATGTCAAAGGTAGATTGGAGGAAAGCAGTGGCAAAAACAAACAAAGAGATGATATGAAGCGAAGAGAAAAAGAATTCCAAGTGGGGGATTTAGTGATGATATACTTGAGAAAAGAAAGATTTCTTGCTAAGACTTACAATAAACTAAAGATGAAAAAGATAAGGCCATGTAGAATTGTAAGAAAATTTTCAACTAATGTTTATGAAATTGAATTGCTAGAAGGAATTGGAATATCACCTATCTTCAATGTTGCAGATTTGTATCCATACAAAGAGACAAAGATAGAGCTACAGAACGAAGCTACAAAAGGTGAAGTTCAAACTTTGAATTGGGAAGAACAAATGCCAAAGACAGTCAAGAAAGAGGTGTAGGTATCCAAAAGAACCGGAGGAAAAGTTTATTTTTAGTATCTAATCAAATGGAAAGGACAACTAGTCGAGGATGCTAGTTGGTTGATAGCAGCAGAGTTACAAAAGTATGGAGTAAACCTTAAAAGTTTGAGGGATGATTCTTTTCTTCCCCGGGAGTTTGATGTAGGAGCATCTGGACTTAGCCAACAATGTGATTGTTTGTTCACATGTTGTGGCTAAATGAGTTCAATTTCATTGACCTGAGTGGTCAAAATTCAGTTTCAATAGAAAGGGTTGGATCTCTCAAAAATAATGTTTACTTCATTATTGTCATAATTCAAAAATTGTATTATTTTTAGACTAAGGGATAAGTTGTTAGAATAGGTGTGTAACAGAGATTAAGAATATAGATTTAATTGTTAGATTGCTTAAAATAGAGATTGAGTTTTAATGCAGTTAGAATAGGATTTGACTCATAAAAGAGAAAAGAATGTAATGGAGAAGGATTAACTGAGATGATAAGGATTTGAGTGAGTAAGTGAGAGTTTGAGTGATAGATAGGGTTTGAGGTTGTGACAGAGGTCAAATAAAATTGTTGTAATTGAGTCGAGAGAGCCAAGACCTCTTAATTCCTATTTTATTGAATAAATTGGTTAAGTGTGTAGTTGTGTAGTAATTTGGTGCAGAATTTCATTTGTGTCTGCGTATTGGTGTTTTGGACCCTAAACGGATATTTCCTCTATTTTAACGTTTTAATTATAAATCTAAGAATTTATGTGTTTTATCATTCATTTGCAGTCATTTAGCATTAAATGTTAATATTCGGATTAAGTGTTAAACCTTCCTTAAGCACTTTATTAAAGATCTGGTTTAAAGCACGTGTACTATATTTGATGAGTAGGAAGCGGTACATCGCATGCTCAAAAGGTGGTAAGTGGTAATATTCCAAGTCCGCTTGGTTAGCCTCAGCGCTCGACACATAGCAGATGGAGGAGAGAGAGAACAACTTTTCTCACGTGCCTCCAAAGTGATAATGACCATGCTAGAGTCCATGCGAGATCGCGCGATGACTGTTGGATCAGACGGAGTAGATCGATGGTGGAAAATCGACGAGCCTGTTGGTGATTGGGGAAAGAGATAGATGTTAGATCTAGAGAGAGAAGATCAATGGTGCAGAGTGAAGTGCTTGTTAAAAGTTAAAGTTAAATTGGGTCTGACGGTGTTTAGTGAGAAAATTGGGGCCCTCAAGGGAAAAAGGTCACTTATATAATTCGATTAAACGTAGCTGATTGGTTATAAACTTAAACATTAGTCTATTTTTAGAATACCACCTTATTTCGTCAACCTCATGCATCATCTTGTTCCTCTAAAACCTGAAAACATCATTGGACCGAGTGTGGGAGTACCCTTATGGTGCGCTATGTTTAAGGTATCTGGGAAGCATGCTATTGATAATTGCCATCTCCTACAAAAATTTGTGCAAACACCACAACAATTATTTTGTACATTTTGTAAATCAATTGGGCATGATGAGCGCAATTTCTAAAGCTACGAAATGATGTTGGAGTGAACCCCTACATATATAATGCAGACGAAAAAATCAGCCTCAGGATCAGGGCGTGGGTGCAGTGCGCGGAGGATTCTAGGGCCAAGTAAGAGGACGAGGAGGATGGCTTGGAAGGGGTTGCAGAAAAATCATTTGTTATAATTGTGGAGAATCCGACCATTTTTCACGTGACTGTTAGAAACCAACCCATCCATCATGTCAGTATTGCCAACAATTTGATCATGTTATAGAATATTTCCTAGTATTAATAGCTAATATACAGGAGAATAAGGCTCAAAAACCTATGAAGAATATTCAAATGATGAGAATGGAGCCTCATGAAGATGAGCCTAGTATTAATATCATAACAGGAAGTGGTATTACCACAAGAGAAGATAAGGGAAAGCAACTGGAAACTAAAGGATGGGTACACAAGGTTGCAGAGAAGGAAGTTGGATTCAACCTAAACTGAGCCAAAGAAACCTTTATGGAAGCCAAAAAGATCTTCATTGAGACCTCCACCTTAGGAAGTTAGGAGAAGTTTGGTAGAACTAATGAAGCCTAGGAAGTAGATTCTTCACTTTTAGCTACCTTTCTGAATACTTGTATGAAGATGTTACAGGATAGAAAGGTGGTAGAAGGGCTTCAAGAGTTAATTGATAACTATACATGTAAGTTCAAACCTCCTCCAGAACAACGCATTGTATGAAAAATGGGAAAAACCAAGAAAACAATAGGCCATGAAATGAGGCTAACAATGCAGATCGAGGAGTACAAAATGGAGCAGGTAATTCTTGATCTAGGATCTGATGCGAATGTGCTACCAAAACAAACTTGGGAAAGAATGGGGAGACCTGCACTGTATTTGTCTACTATCTAACTTCCTATGTTCAATCAGTAGAAAATCATTTCTATGGGGCGCCTGTATGGGGTAACGGTGGATATTGAAGGAGCAAGTTCTTTGGCTGATTTTGAAGTGATCGAGATATTGGACGATAGTAATCCTTACCATACACTATTAGGCATTGATTAGGCCTTTGACATGGATAAGGTCATTAATATTAAGAAACAAAGAATGATATTTGAAAGAAAAAATATCCAAGTAATTGTTCCCTTATATCGATTTGAAGGTGTGTGAAACACGGAATCAATCCACGATTATGAAGAAGAGGATGATTTGGATTCGATATATAAGATCATTGCATGAGATGAGGACTGGATCAATCCCACAATAGATGGATGAATTACATGGGATAAATATAGCTCCTGCACCTCATATTCCAATGAAGAGCTTGAGCATTGGCATAACAGATTACATGAAGTCTCCTCGTTGCATTGCAACATGTTGAAAACATCATTTCATTGTGTATCTATGAAGGTATGAAATCTACCTCACTATGATCATTTAGATGATGTTAATTTATTTATGGATAATTTTGAAAGGGAGGTGCCAGAAGAAGATCGATTCTAGGCATTACATATAGCACTACACGCTATGCCTGCCTGCTGGTGGGGTATGCATAAGGATAGATTCGATGACTGGAAGGAATAATGGTGAATTATGAAGCCAAGGTTCAGGTACACCAATACTTGTATGACAGAGAAATACACTAGAAAAGACGATCTGCATGAGAATTTGGTGAGGTGGACTAAAGCATGGGGAAAGGAACCTCAACCTAAATGGGTGCACATCTTTTTTCATACTTTGGATACCATCCTAATGAACTGGTACTTGGAAACTAAGTTGCACCATGGAACAACTGAGTGGGATATCCTCAAGGAAATTTTTTTATTGACCTTCAACTTTAAGGATGACTTTGAATGTATTGAAGAGCTGCTCCAAGAAATTAATGCTGCAATATTTAGAATGCCTAAGGACCCAGTAGAATGGGTTCAACTAGACTGGAATACGCAACTGCACCATGCGCTAGAATGCTATAACATGACTATAGAAGAATAAGATGATCCTAGAAATATCAGCATTCCAAATTTTTAGGGACAGAACAAAGTTGAAGGACCCATAGCAGCAATCCTTGACATGGCAAATTCTTTGAAGACTAGGCAGGTAAACATTGGATCAGACAAATAGCCGAATTTTGTGAAGATAGACGACTACTGGGATGAGGATATAGTTGATAAGGTTGCAGAAATGTTGCATGAATACCAATACTTGTTTCCCACCAAGTTCTCAGATATAAAGGGTATAGTTGGGGACTTGGGCATGATGAATATTACTTTGAGTGAGACGCAAAGCCTGTAAAACAACGACCCTAATGTTTTAATCCCAAATATAAGGAAAAGGTGCGCAAGGAGTTGGATAAGATGCTCGACACTGGGATCATTGAGCCAGTGGAGGAATCAAAGTGGGTAAGTCCTATGGTAGTTTAAGATAAAAAGAAACAGTATAAAATCCAGATATGCATAGATCTAAGGAAGCTCAATGATGTGTGCGTTCATGACCCATTTCAAACGCCATTTATATATGAAGTCCTGGAGAATGTAGGAGGGTAGGAATCCTATTCATTCACTGATGAGTTCTTCGGGTACCATCAAATCAAGATTGCATAGGAGGATCACAACAAGACCACCTTTGCGACAGAATGGAGATGTTTTCAATATAAGGTAATGCCATTTGGACTAAAGAATGCACCTTCAATCTTCTTAAGGGTATTAATTGCAGATTTTAAGGAAATCATCCACAAATTCTTAGAAGTGTACTTTTAGGATTGGACTATATTTGGGTTGGTAAAGCACCATGTTGCAAGTTCGTGCCTCATGTTGGACACCTATCGTAGACATGAGATCGCCCTAAATTTGAAAAAATGTATCTTTTGTGTTCCTTATGGAATATTGCTAGGTCATGTGGTTTGCAAGCAGAGATTGATGGTATATCCTACAAAGATATCAGTTATTGTCAATTTGGAGGCCCCGAAGAATGTAAAATAGTTGCATGCGAAACTGGGCCATACAGGGTATTATAGAAAGATTATTGAGGCATATGCGCAAATCACCATGTCAATGGAGAAACTATTGAAGAAAGATGCGACATTCTAATGGGATGAAGAGTGTCATAATAGTTTATATATTCTAGAGAACAAAATGGTCACCATGCCCATTCTGGTATTCCTCGATTAGAAAAATGAGTTTCATGTGCATATGGATGCTTCTTGTATTATGCTATGTGTGGTGCTGACCCAACCAGTTGAAGGAAATATTGATCATCCTGTAGCATTTGCAAGTAGGAATTTGTCAAAGGAAAAGGATAACTATCGATTATACAGTAAGAGGGACTGGCTAAGGTGTACGTGCTATATAAATTCCAGACCTATCTGTTAGATGTGTAGTTCAAGATATATACATACCATTATGCTCTAAAGTACTTGTTCAATAGTCTTGTGTTGGGGGGGAAGATATGCAAATGGTTATTTCTCTTTTAGGAGTACAATGTTGAGGTGATTGAGAACTCTGAACAGTTGAATGTTGGTCATGATCATCTCTCCCGGATTGAGATGGGAAATGTGCCTACTAGTTTGGAAGAAGGGTTTCCTCATGCACAACTCTTTGTTTTTTGTGTTGCAGATGATCACTTTGCTGATATAGTCTAGTTTTCAACAACTAGCACAATCCTAGAAGGATATTATACACATCAGAATAAGGAGTTGGTGGTTCGCACAACTGATTTTTCTGTGATCGCTGGTCATCTACATAAAATGGGCTGCCGTGAGTTACTATGACAATATGTCCTAGAGTTTGAATGACCGACAACCCTTGCAGAAGCACATGGAAGAGTAGCAGGGGGCCACTATGCAGAAAGAGTAATTACACAGAAGATCCTATGCATAGGACTTTGGTGGCCAATGGTACATAAGGATGCAAAATTGTACTATAGGGCATGCGATGCTTTCCAAAGGATGGGGAAACCATCGTGGAGGGATGAATTTCCAATGTATCCATAGATAACTTTGTAGGCATTTGATAGATGGGAAATTGATTATTTGGGTCTGATATAACCACTAGACAAAAGATTGGAGTGCAATATATTATTACAACAACTGAATAGTTGACGCGATGGGTGGAAGCGCAACCGGTAGAGGACTATAGTGTAGCTACCACTGTGAAGTTTATCTTTGAGTATATCTAGTCCTGGTTTGGCTGTCCTAAGATATTAATGGGTGATAGGGGTACACACATCTTAAATGAAATGATTGTCGTGATGCTTGAAGAATTGCAGGTCTATCATAAAAAAATTATGCCCTATCATCCTCAAGCTAATGGTACGGTTGAAGCCTCAACAAAATTCTAGAGAGCGCTTTGAAAAAGGTTTGTAATGAAAAGTTAAATGATTGGGATATACGCATACCAGCAGTCTTGTGGGCATATAGAACTACTTGTAAGAAGCTGATAGGTCAAACCCCTTTCTAGTTGGTCTATGGGTAGGAGGCTATGATGCCCATGGAATATATTATGCCAAGTCTACGGATTGCAGCGCTGACAGATATGGATGATTTCGAGACCATGGAGGAGCGCCTCGCACAGATGATGGAGTTGGAAGAGGATCAATTCTTGGTAGGATTTCACCAACATGTGCAAAAGGAGTGCGAAAATGTATGGCACGATCGACACATAAAGAAATGCACCTTCTAGGTTAATAATTTGGTCTTATCATATTTGTTGGGCGATTTAGTTGTCTGCTAAATCCATGTCATTTAATTTATCAATCCGGGGAATCGTAAACTTAGAAGCAAACCAATATATATGGGACCTTAGATGAAATAGGTGTAAGAAGTTTGTTTAGAATGGAAATGCATATTACAAATCTAAACTATCAGATCTATTCTATGAAAGCATAAAAACAAATGTTTGATCAATGGAATTATTTTACTTTAGAAGATAGAGAAGAGTCTCTTGTTCAAGAGTCTTGGTTGTCCTTCTACCATCTTTCTATAATAACATTGCCAAACACCTAAGAAAGCAGGAAAGAAAGCATGTAAATGAAAGCAAGTAAATATTGTTTCCAATTCAATTCTTAGTTTATGGAGAAGAGTCTCCTAACTTAGGAGGACTTGATCTCTAGATACTGAAAGGGAATCAATATTCACATAAATGTAATCTAGGAAAGCAT